>JAQZBX010109548.1:0-10446 GCA_029593785.1 Cabassous unicinctus
ACAAACAATCAGCTCTAACCTAAAGAATATAAACTACCATGTGTCTTCCATTCCCTTCCATCTGCAAACTTTCAGCATTTTCACAGATAAGATCCTTAAATGATGCAAGAGGCAGTGGTATAATTTCACTACACACAGCCCTTAGCACTAGTAAAGCAAACCCTGTTTAAACTCCAAGATCCAGTAGTCATATCAAGCAGTAGGTGCCGCCTCAAGAAGGAGTAGACTGGTGTCATTATTTTAATGTAATTACTAGTTTAACATCTGACTTTACCTCTATACTGTAACCTCTGGCAGAAGGCTATAATATCTATTTTGTTCATGGCTGGATCCCTAGGACTGTAAAGTTCTGTTAGGAATAATATCTACCTCAAGGCTTATTTTCAGGAATTAAATAAGATCACTGAACATAAAGACCTTAGCACATTGCCTAGAACTTAACATATATTCAATAAATATTTTGTTGAATAAACTAATATAGGAGCACAAAGGGGGAGGGGAGCTTATAACGTAAGAAGTTCAAGGCTTTCATCATGTTTTATTTGCATAGCAATTATGAAAGCTAACTTTCATTGAGCACTTGCCATGTGTTAGGCTCTATGTTATCTTGTTTAATGCCTGACAGCAACACAAAGAAATACTCTCATTATCCCCATTTTATAGATGAAGAAGCTGAGATCTATGGAAAGAAGTGCTGCCTCGGTCATCACACTAACAGGTGTAATTCTAGGATTCAAGCTAAGATTACCCCAGAGCCACAGGTTTACACCCAGGCTGCATGCTCTAAATAGGCTGGTGGAACTTCCAAAGAAAGAGGAGGACTGGAGTAACTGAACATCATGGCCAGTCCCAGACTGATTAGTGACTACCTTTTAACCATCTGAGAAGTCTTGGAGGAGAAAAGAGACCCCAGCATAGAGATTTCTAGAAGTTTCCAGATTATTCTAGACTGATTGGCTGGAAGTTGGAGCCAGTCATATCTCTCTTGTCTTTCAACCCAGGCTATAAGAGAACCTGTAAAGTTTAAGAGAGAGATTATATAAAACAGAAAGAGTGACTCATGAAAAGCTGGCGTAATACTAAGCGGCATTTAAGAAGAGAATGCGAATCCACCCACTTTTATGTCTTAAGAAAAGCACTGCTACTCTGGGGGAAGAGTGCCAAAGCCCAGCTCAGCAGCTGTGGCCACGGCCATGTGGACACTATGAAGGCAATGCCCCAAAGTTTCTATACAGCTCAGAGTTAGCTTGGAAGTCAGTAAGCCTTTGCAGAAGCCAGAGTGTCGAGGAGTGGCTTGAAGGACAAGATAAGGCACCTCCACAAGGCAACCACTGGAGTCCTGAGGTGAGGCCAGAAGAATTGAAACCACAGCTCCCCAGAGGAGCAGAAAACTGAAGCAGCAAACATGAAGATTTAATGGCTGACAAGGGAACAACCAAGCCACTTGGGATTCTCCTGAGCAGGAGGAAGAATTGGGAAGAGACAGGGAGAGGCTAGTTCAAGCAGTTCCACAGGCAGTTCACAGTATTTCCCACATATTTTTATTGTTAACTATGCCCTTTTGAAGGTAGCCGCTAGACTGGTGGATCATGGGGAACTGGAGCTCTAAGAGGTAAGGCCCAGATAAAAGTTGATATTCTGAAGAGAACTTAGATAACCGTAAGGCTTTGTAGAGTCAGATGTCAGTACCATTGAAAGTATGGTAGTGGGGTCCTGAAGAAAGCTAGGAGCCAGTGAACATTAAGATTCATGTCTACCTCAGCATTCTATTGAGAGCTGGATTCGCTAGAGACCAAGACTTCTCTAGCAGGAAGTAACATTTCAATGATGTACGTTGGAAGGTCAAGAAATAGAGTAGATACAAAAAAGGTTCACAAATACCTTCAACTGGACCAGCTGGATTTTATTACAGAGAACCTCTTCCTAACCCTGGGTTCCCCAGGGATTCTCAACCAGCTATTAATATGCAAAGGCTGATGTGGCAGGGCTTAGAGGCAGGAAGCTGGAGGAAAATGAAATGCACTTCATTCCCATACGCCCTTTTGATTACATTACCATACCTAAGCCACAGGCATACGAATTTTCACGTGATATCCTAATCACACCGGGGTGAGGTACTCATTATCTCTCACCGTGTCTTAACAGTCACCATTTAAAAATCGCTCTCTCTCTCAACAGTCTGTAACATGGAATCCAAACTTCAAATATCAAATGGTCTGACTGTTCATAGACATGTTAGCATGGTGGAATGGCCACTGGAGTGATGGTTCCTCCTCCTACTTGTCATGTGACCTTGAACCTATCACATAACCTCTCTGTGTTCCTTCATCTGCAAAATAGGAGCATTAGAAAAAACTGCTTTCTGTATGCCAGGGGCTATGCTAAACCCTTTACAAATGTCTCATTACGTAAAAGCCCCATGCAAATTGCAAAGCTCAATACAAATATAAGCTATTTAGCCTCAGAGTTTTAAAAACTTATTTTAAAAAGCAGAGACGGACAAAGTTATTATTATTATTATTATTATTATTACCAAACACATCACAGCAAACCCTGCTGACAGCAGTAGATGTAGGGTCTTGTTAGTGATAAGGACCCAGTAGGGTTGTGAAGTTGAAGGGAAATTGCTTTAGCCCATCTGTGGAAAATAGCCTGTCAAGAAGGGAGGGCTTCCAATAGTGGGAGTGGTTCTGGGACGAAGGCATTCAGTCTGGTTAGAACACAAAGGAGTCCTTCTGTCAATAAAAGGGAATTTCCCAATGCAGCCTAAGTTTTCTGTACAAGCGTTTAGGAACTGAAGATGGAGAGTGCCACAGCAGGGCTCTCTTAAGGAACTAAAATTACCTTTCACAGAGGAATTACTATGAACTGTTACTTGGTGTTGATGGGAAAGATTTGGGCAGAGTGGAAGAAGGAAAATCGGAAAAGGGGAAAGGGTCAGAAAAGCTCAGGGTCCTCAGTGTTTGGACTGGAGAATTAAACACGTCTACAGAGCTGTCATAACAAAAAGATTAATGTTGGGCTCCACCCACTTCTGACATTTACCTCAACTACTAAGTATTAAATATTTACAAAGCACTTGGACTTGTAGAGAGCTTTCTAATTCTTCTTTAAATTTTTGCCTGCTGCCCAGATGGGGAAGGGTTGCTATTACTCCCATTTTATTGGTGAAGAAGCAAAAGATCATAAATGCCATCTGAGTTATTCAAAATTGCAAAGTTAATGGAAGAGTTGGGGCTGGCACATTGGAAAATGATAGTTATGCATGAGCACCACATTCCTAGAGTAACCAGTACAGACCCAGGGGAAGTCAATCAATGGCCCTCAAGGAAATTCAACAGGAAAGCAGCTGCCTGCTTCCTTTCTATGATGTTTTTGCCACAGGCAGGATACTGGATTCTTTAATTTTAGTGATTTTTGTGAGAGCAGGAAGGGAAGGCAAATGATGCACCACTTATAAATATGGCTAAAGGCAAGATGAAATCCAGAGCAGCTGCTACCCCTTTACACTTTCTCTACCTTCTGAGGCATGAAGCTGTCATGGTTGAGATCTTGGCATGTGTTATATTTTATATTTTATATAGAATGAAACACCCTAATGTTTGAACCAGGATGCATCATGCTGTGGTTAAGACCATCTTCACCTCTGCTCCTTAGAGCTCGTTTCCTTTTGGATGAGGCATTATCCTGCTTGACCACACTCTAAACATATGTCCAAGTTGACCAAGGTTTGGTGACAACTTCACATTCATTTTACTTCCTTTGATCAAAAATCTCAAGTTATCTTTGATTCATGTTCTCTGCATTGCTACCCAGACATAAATGGTTAGAAGTATAGCATTTTACTAATTTTTAAAAATATACCTCTGAGTTTCTACTCCACTTCTATGTCATGGGTCAGCAAATCTGACTCTTGACCTGTTTTTGTATGGCTTGCAAGCTAAGAATAGTTTTTACATTTCTTTAGAGGTTGTAAAAAAGAAGGAGGAAGAGGAGAGCAAGAAGAATACACAATACAGGCCTACAAAGCCTAAAATATTTACTACATAGGCCGATAAAACCTAAAATACTTACTCTGTTCCTTTATAGAAGATATTTGCTGACCCCCCTATTCCATAGAATGAAGCACCCAGGTTCAGGTCCCCCATCACCACCACATATTTCTTCTACACTGTGTTCTCTCAGGACAACATTGTCCACTTCCTTCCTTTGACTGTAGTCAGCAATATCAATAATCACATTATTAATATCTAATACTTAGAGAGCATTCACCATGTGCTAGATTCACACAAAGTACTTTAAATCTACTTACTCATTTAACCTTCACACCAGCTTTACAATTATTACTGCCATTTTACAGAAGTGGAAACTGAGGCCCAGAGAGTTTAATCCTGGGTACCCAGGGTTCATGTTCCTAATCACTAGGCACAATAACATCACATCTGCCCTATGTTCACACCCTAACGTTTGAACCAGGATGCATCATGCTGTGGTTAAGACCATCTTCACCTCTGCTCCTTAGAGCTCGTTTCCTTTTGGATGAGGCATTATCCTGCTTGACCACACTCTAAACATATGTCCAAGTTGACCAAGGTTTGGTGACAACTTCACATTCATTTTACTTCCTTTGATCAAAAATCTCAAGTTATCTTTGATTCATGTTCTCTGCATTGCTACCCAGACATAAATGGTTAGAAGTATAGCATTTTACTAATTTTTAAAAATATAACTCTGAGTTTCTACTCCACTTCTATGTCATGGGTCAGCAAATCTGACTCTTGACCTGTTTTTGTATGGCTTGCAAGCTAAGAATAGTTTTTACATTTCTTTAGAGGTTGTAAAAAAGAAGGAGGAAGAGGAGAGCAAGAAGAATACACAATACAGGCCTACAAAGCCTAAAATATTTACTACATAGGCCGAAAAAACCTAAAATACTTACTCTGTTCCTTTATAGAAGATATTTGCTGACCCCCCTATTCCATATCATTTCTAAGGTTCACCAGAAAAACAGATTTCATATTTTCTCTAAACATCTTGCTTGGGTCCTTGTTATAATCTGTGTCCTCTTCATCTGATTGGCTAAAGTATAAGAAAATAAATCAGAGGCAGAGCACAGGTGCAATGCCAGCAACAATCAGTGGTGCACTGGAGTGACTTGCACAGGCAGTTATGCTCATCTCTTCCCAAAACAGCGTTTGGTGATTTTGCATTGGTAGTTTGGAATCAGCTATGGTGGGAGTATTTACACCATGGAAATTGGCACACACTACCACATTTCACTCAACCATTTGGAAGAAAAATATGTCACATTAATTCCTCATTTCCCAAAAGTATTCTAGAGTCAATATCAAGGTAGGGTATACATGGGGATGCAGAAATTCCCAATAAATATTGTCTTTTATAAACAAAGTTGTGAAAGGAAAGCATTCAAATCAAGAGCTACAAACCCAAATATTCACAGAAGCTGGGCAGGTAGAATAAATATACAAATGGGCTGGATGAAAAACAATAGGAATTGATAGAGCCTGTGGAAGAAAAGAGAACAGAACCAAAGGCATTCAAATGAAAAATAAGAAATCAAGCCCTCCACCAGCCAAGCAAACACTGCCTGCCAATTAACGGCCCTTGGCTTAAGTGAAAGTATTCTGAGGGAAAAAACTGCTTTTAAAAAAAATATCCTGCCTCTTGTGGGTATTATATTGCATGGGTTGGAAAAGCAATCAAAAGACTTTTCATGAGCTATAATTGTACCAACTCAGGCTTACTGAGTAAGGGATAAGTTATTGAGAGAGGTGACTCTCCCCTGTTCGGGAGGCCGTGACGACCTGAAGCATCACATTTGTCTGATGCAATATACTTTCAGTCCTACGGAAGGCAGGGGGATTGATTGACAGCTCGGCCCCTAAGCATCCCTACCCGAGCTGGGATGTCTACTGGACTGAGATTTCTCCTACAAAAACTGGGGGAAGAAGTTCTCTACCTTTTGGACATTAAAAAGCGCAAAGGTGGCACTCTATTGAGCTGCTCCTCTCAGGAATTTTAAATGACACCCTCATAGAGCGGATTCACCTTTCGGAGTAAGATGTTTCCTTTCTCTTTCCTGAAATTATGAGACTCATAGGTATTATTTAGATGGGGAACACCACACAAAGGTCAGAGGAGCCACCAGATAGCATGAATTTGTGAACACTAAGCTAGAGCTCTCTTGTGGCTCTTGCAAAAAGGAGGGAGGAGGACAGATGAACTTGTGCTTCTTAGGGGTAAAGAGACAAATGAAACTAACAGTGTTCACCTGGGAGCAGTCCTAGGCCAAGTTTCAATTCAGATTTTAACAAATTATTGGGAAGAAAGAATGTACAGCAATTTCCAAGTGTGCATAATATCAGATATTGCAAAGAAATGTAAAGGGAGGTAGTGATATATTACAGGAAGGTCTCCTGAGGCCCCGTGGAGGGTCACCACAGTCACTTCCCTGCAGGCAAGAGCAAATCAGTATGTTCAGGAAAAAGATGAGGAGTGCAGAAAAAGAATGCTGAACCGTCATTCGCAGTACGAGGAAAGCGTGGAGGAAGCCAGGAGGCTGCACCCTGAAGACAGCACCCAGAGTGGGCAAAAGGTTCAGCGTACCAAATAATCTTTTCCCCCAACACTGACATCATACTGTTATGACAGCGGTTTAAAATAAAATGACAGTTTTTTCCTTATCAATAGTTACTTCTCAGGGTACTGGAGACACTTAAATGTACGTACCATCAGGTTACAGAATCACTTTGCCCAACAAGGTGAAGGCTCATCTTATGCAGATGACACTGGGGGTTGGCAAGTGGTTCTACCATATAAGGCATAAATGCTGAAGGGCCAAAATGACAGCTGAGAAATTCCCTAATTCTGTGTGCTCAAGTCCTCCTAGACTTGAACTCCCAGAGGAAAGGTCAAAAGAAAACTCTACAAGTACTTATGTGGATAATAGAGTCATTCTTCCTTCAGGATAACTATCAAAACTCTAGTTATTCTTGGAGATGATGTCTAAAATGTTCTTACTTAGCTGCTGAGTTTACAGCCATTCCGTTATTATAACCCTATTACAAATTAATTGGTTTGTTTTTCCCTTAAAGAATGTATGGAATTGGCACCTTACTCGGCATGTTTGGGTTCTAAGTCAGCGACTCTTCTGTGGATGCAGACATTCTTATTTATGGGTCTTCCTGTTCAATTGTACCACAACAGAACCTCTGACTCACAGGGACAAAGTATGTGAGGGCAATCCCAATGAAGCTACATCTTCAAAGGACACAGGTTTTACAGACACTGACTGTGTTTTGTTATTATTTGGAGTCTGGAAATTGCATGTAACACAGTGGTATTTACAAAAACAGGATTGACACACTCTCCTTGGTTTCTTGATAAGCATTTCTGATGCCCAGGCAGCAGCATCCGTAAGGCAGACAGGAATCATCAGACCATATTAACAGAAACCCAAAGCCCAATAGTGGAGCGAGGGGTCGTGGTCAGCGAAGGAAGGTGCAATGCTAACGGAGTTTGATTTGCAACGAAGGTCCAAGTAGTGATTCACTATTCTCTTGTAAAGTAAGACCCCCTTGTGACGTAGGAATAAAACATTAAATAAACTGAAGGATGTCAAAGGACTGAGGCAGTTTTAGAGGAGTGGGGCTTTTGAATGCATCATCATTACTACTTGGCAGGTGGTGTTGACGTAGCCTAGCTCTGTGTCTCACAAATTAAAGCACAGAGCACATTGCTGTCATACCAAATGGCCCAGTAAAAGTAACTGTTGGGGCTTTTATTTATTTTTTTGCTGGGGAATCCCTCCTACAAGAAGCTAATGAGCTGGGGAAAGTCACGTTTTTGCTTCTATTTTATATTTCCGGTTTCATTAGGAAGAGAAGCTGATTAAATTGGCCTTTGGAAGGAGACATATTCACATTCCTTACACTGAAAATTAATGAGTACCTCTCGCTTCCCTCTAAAAGCCGACAGGTCCGTCGAAGTGAAGAGCAATTTTACCAACACAACTCCCTGCAACAGAAAGATGTGCAAAGATTCCTTGAGCTACACAAGAAGATGCCTGGGAGCTGTCATTTGTCTTAGCCCCTCCACCAACCCTGGAAGCTGACTCATCTCTGAGAAGATGGATTATTCTCACTCCCTCAGAACACCTCAGAATACACATCTAAACTTTTCAGTTACTCTTAGTACGTTCGCTGTGGTGTAAATATAACTCCCTTTTTATAAGAAAGTATAACATATTGCTATAATTGTAAAGGAACTGAGTGGGTTTCCTTGCACCCCCCCCCCCCACATTTTTCCTTCTATTTTCTTATTTTTGTGTGTCAGGAGAGTTTTTTTCCAGCAAACTGAATAAACGCCACATACAGATTAACTTGGGGCACTCTGCAGACTCCTAAAACCAAAACAAGAGCAAACAGTAAAGGTAAATCGCAGATGTATCTGCTGGTTTTAAAAGCACCCAATATTATTGACACGCTTTAAAAAAAAAAAAAAAGACATTCAGAATTAAAGTAATAATATGCCATTTTTTCATTAGATAATTTGGCAGATTTTTTAACCCCAATATCCCAAGCTGATTCTGATGATGTTTTTATTATTATCCATTTAAAATGGCTGTTTATTCTCCATCCCAACTCCTCGCCCCAAATCTACTCGGCCCTCCTCTGTGTCCTGGAACACTGACCTCTGTAGACTCCATCTGACCCACCCCACTTGCCCTCCGACTTCAATTTGGTCCAGGCACTGGGGGGCACTGGCAGGCAGTCCAAGGTGGGAAGGAAGAGTGCTGAGAGGTTCTTGTAACAGCCCGCCCACCTAGGGGTAGCTCTGGCCTGGGCTGCACACAGCTGCCTGGCCGCCCCCCTGGCCCCCTGCCCGGCTTCCCCATGTTTAGGGTCAGTCCCCTTAGCCCTGCCCACCCCTCGGTCCCAGCATGCCTTTGTTTGCTGCCTGGTCCCTGCCTGATACAGCCCCCTCCCACAGACTGACAGAAGCCTAGCAGGTCCCCAGACTCCTGAAGATTCCAGGAGAGTGGCACAATTACATTCCCCTGTCACAATTTGCTCTGTATTCCCTCTCCCGGCTCAATTCTCAAACATTTCTTTTGGCCTCCTGCCTCCTGCTGATGCTCGCTTTTTTCTACCTACACCACCCACGGGACAGTTCCTATGTCCCTCAGTCCTCCAAAGCACCCTACCCCACAATGTGTCCTGTTGAGCAAAATGTTACTGAAGGCTTGAGAAAGATGGAGGAGGACTCCTATTTGGAATCCAACAGGAAACAAGTTAAAATTAACCTTAGTCATGGTGAAATTCCTCAGCCAAATTTATTCAGCCACCACACCATAGGGAATTTCTGGAAGGCTTCTCCTTTGGGCTTGCTAGCAGCCATGACAAGCCAAAGTTCTCTCCCACCTCCCCAAAACCTTTGACCCCTCTAACTGCTGCCCCTCCTCCTAAGTTTCCCAAGTTCCAGTTAATCCCTATTGCAGGCACTGTAGCTCTGTCTTTCTCTCTCTTATTCTCATAGACCATGCCCAAGAGTCTAGCCGAGGGGTTGGCAAAATACAGCCTGTGAGTCAAAGTCACCTGTTTTTGTAAATCAAGTTTTATTGGAACACAGCCCGCCCATTATCAATAACTGCTCTCATGCTACTACACAGTGGAATAGTTGTGACAGAGACTGTATGGCCCAATAATATTTACTATCTGGCCCTTTACGGAAAGAGTTTGCCAATCCCTGGTCTAGTTTTTCATAACAACAACAAAAAGAGTTGAGCAGGTAATTCCTTAAATAAAAGTTTCAGGCTTTCCTTAATATTAATTTTGCCATTTACCAAGATATCAAGATGCCTGTGAAGATGGCTTTTAAAATTATTTTTTCCCTTTTATTACTCTGTCTCATAAATGCTCAGTATTAATGAAGATTAGAAAAATAGTATTCCTATTGTCAGGCTATAGACTGAAACAATCTTTCCGGTGACAGTTTAATTGTCTTGAATATGTGCAGAGATTTTAGTCCATTAATAGCATTTTTATTAATTTATCTAAGGAAATTAGTAAGTATTGAACAAAGATTTAGCTACAAGGATGTCATCACGGATAGTTTGTAATAGTTAAGTAGAAAGCAACATATATAGCCAACAGCTGTTGTATTATCCATTCAAGGAATACTCTTCAGCAATGAAAAATAATCACGTAAATTTTTTTTTTTTAATGTTTGCCAGAAAGCCCCAGGATGTATATATCCATTGTGGGTGATGTCCCACACTGATGAAGGATGTTGGTGTGGGATGTTGTGGGAGGTGTGGTAGGTGGGGAACATGGGAATCCTTGTAATTTCTGAGTAATAATTAGGTAATCTAAGCACCTTTATATATATATAAAAAATAACATTTATGTAAGAAAATACACATAT
>JAQZBX010109549.1:0-10460 GCA_029593785.1 Cabassous unicinctus
ACTCCAGAACCAAGTATAGGTTTGAATAGAAGGCACAGATGAGCCATGTGCAGGGAAAACATAGTTGAGTCCAACTCTGTCACTCTCAGGAGCACAAATTCCAAAGTAGGGGCCACTGGCAAGGCACCAAACTCTGCCCTGACATAGGACCCGGGTGTCTCCAGAGCCCTCAGGAGCCCCCCTATTTGGGGTGATATCCACTTTGGAATTCTATGAGATCTTACTGAGATGTGCCTAAGCGTTACCTCTGGGATGACCTCCCGACTCTTTTTGAAGTCTCTTAGCTATATAAACTCATATGTTACAGCAACATATGGAACATTTCCAGCATACCATAATATTCCCCTATGTCCCTGACAGTCAGTACCCCTCCCCCCAATTATGGCTGTTCCTACTTCCGTTATCATCTATTAGTTTTTCTTGTGTTTGAATTTCACATAAAGGGGATCAGATAGTGGCTGGCATCTCTCACTCAACCTAACTCGATGAGAATCAACCTTGTTATTGCATGTCCTAGTGGTATGTTCTTTCATATTTTTGACTCTTATTGTATGAATAATCTCCAATTTACCTATGTGTTGAATGATGAATCTTAAAACAGGCTGTCCAAGTGAGGCATGGCAGCCATCATCAACACTACAAAGTGCCTAATGGGACCAGGCTCTGCTCCTGGCATAGGACGATTCATTCATTTATTCAGCGAATACTTACTGAGTGCCTACTCTCTCAGAGAGGCTCCAGCAACTGTTCTACTTGCTGGGGGAATTAAGAGCAAGACCGACTCATCATCCTCAAGGTAATGGCACTTACATTGTAGTGGGAGGAGATGGGTAAAGAGGTTGAGCTTGACTGGACTTTGGCTAAGCCAGTTCTTGGGGATTGAGTCATGTACTCCCCAACAGACATGTTCAAGTCTTAACCCACCTTCCTCTGGGTGCAAACCCACTTGTAAACAGGACCTTTGAAGATGTTAAGGTATGTCTTCATTTGTGAACAGGATCTTCCAAATCCTATTGAGGTGTGGCTTAACTGAATCAGGGTGAGCCTTAATCCTGCAACTGGAGGCCTTATAAAGAGAGGAAGTTCACAATCAGTCAATAGGAACCAGAAAGCAGAAGAAGCTGGAAGGTGTAGAAGCCAGAAGTCAGAGAAAGCCAGAGCAGGAGAGAAAGAAGCAGATGACCACGTGGCAGACGCTGGCCATCACCAGAATGCTACCTATTCCAGTAAGAACGTGATCCTGCCAACCTGATTTTGGCCTTCAAGCCTCCAGAACACGAGACAATAAATTCTTCTTGTTTAAGCCAACCTATTTTGTGGTATTTTTCATAGCAGCTGTGGTAAACTAAGACACCAGCTTAGCAACCAACTGGAGAACTTAGAACAGGTGACCTGAACAGGACTGGGAGAGAGGGGTTAGTGGTGAAGGGTGACACTTTCAGGAATCAGTGCCTTGGAGCTTCTAGGAGTGAGAATGACCTCTGCAAGGTCAAAAGAGGTAAACCTTTTACCTTTCTTCTTTTGCTATGCAGGGGACAAATTTGGGGGTGCCTTCTTCACCTCCCTTTTGTAGCTACAGATGAAAAATTAGGATCCAGTTAAAAAAGGAGCTGGGGTTTCCATCAGTACTGACAGCTGCATAAACTTTGAAGAGTCTGACTTTTAGAGAGTGCAGGTAAGATTAGCGCCCCAACTAGAGAGAATTCTACAGGAAGGTTTCAGATGGAACCAAAAATGGGCTAAGAGAAAGATAGACAGGGATGTATGAAAATTTCAAAATAGAGCACTGACAAGGGTTTACAATTGAGGTGTCATTTTTTAAATTTAAACTTTCTGTATTTATTTCTATTTTCTGTTTCCTCATAGAATTTCTAGCCAAAAATAAATAAATAAATAAAAGGCTTGCTTATGCTTGTTTTCCGGAACAAGTGGGGATTTAGTTCCATAGATATTTATTTATTCAGCATCCACTTAGTCCTTGCTGTGCTGCTAATAAGAGGTAGTTAAACTTGGGATGGGGCAGCTATGCAGGGGAAGGAGAGCAGGGTGACCCCCCTGGGTCTTTAGGAAGTAGGAGCTGGAGATAGTGAGGGAGCCAGCCAGGGAGGCCCCCTGCTGGGCTGTTTCCCTGTCTTGCTCTGCAGGACATTTTCCCTGGGCGTTTCCTGCAATTCTGAAGCAGGCACCACCCTTCCTCCAGGGGAAGTACAAGCAAGCTTTATGTGCATACTGACTCGTGCTCAGGGGACAGGAAGGGCTTGATTTGGGTGTCCGTAGCTGGAGTTTTCTTCTGATGGTAACAAGGAGAAGTGTAATTAGGAGACCTTGCACATTGGTCCTCAACTTTTAGTAGCTTTGAAAATATACTGTTGAAATATACTATAATCTCTGGGCTTGGAATCAGGGCATCTGTGACAGTTTGGGGCTTTTTTATGGATCCCAGAAAAGACCATGTTTTTGGAGCTAATCCATTCCTGTGGGTGTGGGACCCTTTGGATAGGATTCAGCTGGGAGGTCTTTGACTGGGTTGCTCCAGTGAGGTGTGACCCAGGGTGGGTCTTGGTCCTCTTGCTGGAGGACTGAAAGCAGAGGCACAGAGAAAAAGCTGCAGGGATGGAAGGAAGGACCCCAGGAGCCCAGAGAGGAACTGGGAGAGAGGAAGTCTCAGACCGAGCAACCAGAAGCCAAAGCAACGAGACGAAGAGAAGCAGATGCCTCCGTGTGCCTTGCCCCGTGGAAGAAGCCCAGGATCGCCAGCAGCGACCTTCAGTGAGAAAGCATCTCTAATGATGCCTTGATTTGGACATTGTCACAGCCTCGGAACTGGAAGCTTTTACCTGATAAATTCCCATTATAAAAGCCAACCCATTTCTGGTATATTGCTCCCAGCAGCCTTTGGTAAACTAAGACAGCATCTGTATATTTAAAAGCATCCAGGAGGTTCTAAGATGCCAGTAGAGCTGTGCGTGACAGGTCAGTATCAACACAGGCAAGACATTTAATCCTTTTCATCTTTTCTGTCTTGTAATTGGATTGAGAATTATTGGATCTAATTTACCTTGGTAATTTGAAAATTCATACATCTACCAACATTTATTGGGCACCTATTATTTACATATATATGGGGATATAATGTGGATAAGTATAATTCTGGCCTCAAGAAGCTTACACTCTAGTGGAAACAAATTCATAAAATACCCTGATATATCCATATCATCTAGCACTCCTCTTCACAAAGAGCTGTTTTCTCTTCCTTCTCCAAGCACTTTCTAAAGAGATCAACATTTGAAGTGAGGCATGGGGGACCAAAATACAACACAAGGCTTTTCAAGGGTATAAGGCCTAAAATTCCTCACCTTACTGAAGTAAACTCACTTGAATTTTAGCATTTGTTTTTAAAATTACCTAATTAAATTCATACTGATACAATTCATATTGATTAAAAATTTGTATGAACATATTAATATATACACAATTAATACAAATTAATTACATTTGATATAAATAATAAATTAAAGTGGGTGTAAAACCACCACATATTGTTCCATTAGCCTATTTCTCATTCTTCATTCTGGAAAATGACACAAGAAGACACCATGTGCAGTGGATCCAGTCTGCCCATAAAGAAAGCATCGCTAATATTTTCGGTATTGCTTTCCATGTTATTTATATATATGCATATCTAATTTATACATAGATAAAATACATGCATATTTAATGTAGCCATATCATACTGTAGCCTGCTGTATCTGCTTATCAATACATCGTGAAGTTTCCTATGTCATTAAGCATGCTTCTGTAATATCTACATATATGTATATATTTTTAAAACTTTATTGGATTAACACATACAACTCAAAATTTCCCTCTTTAATCACTTTCAAGTGTACAATTCAGTGATATTAATTACATTCACAATATTGTGCTACCATCACCAACATCCGTTACCCAAACTTTTTCATCACTTCATCATTTCAAACAGAAACTCTTCACCCATTAGTCAAGAACTCCCCCCGCCCACTCACACGCATTCCCTGGTAACCTGTTATCTACTATCTGTCCCTATGAATTCGCTTCTTTTAAGTATTTTGTGTAAGTGAGATCATCCAATATTTGCCTTTTTGTGTTTGGCTTATTTCACTCTATATGATGTTTTCAAGTTTCATCTATATTTTAGCACGCATCAGAATTTCCTCCCCTCTTCTGGCTGGATAATATTCCAGCATACACCACACTTGTTTATCTATTCATCTGTTGATGGACACTCGGGTTGTTTCCACCTTCTGGCTCCTGTGAATAATGCTGCTGTGAACATTGGGGTACAAATGTCTGTTTGAGTCCCTGCTTTCAGTTTTTTGGGTGTACACCACCGAGTGGGGTAGCTGGGTCATATGATAATTCTATGTTCCACTTTCTGAGGAACCGCCAAAATGATTTCCACAGTGGCTGTACGATTTTACACTCCCACCAACAATATGTAAGGGCTCCAGTTTCCCAACACCCTTGCCAAGACTTGTTCTTTTCTTTTTAAAATAGCTATCCTAGTGGGTTTAAAGTGGTATCTCATTATGGTTTTGACTTGCATTTCCCTAATGATTAATGATGTTGAGCACCTTTTCATGTGCTTATTAGAAATTTGTATATGTTCTTTGGAGAAATGTCTATTCAAGTCCTTAGCCAATTTTTAATTGGATTATTTGTCTTTTTGTTGTTGCATTATAATATACTTTTTAATGTTTACAAAGAATTCCTTTGAGTGGGCACACTACTGACTCTCAAGTACTTGCTGGAAACTGAGGGACTAAACCGACTTCCATAATTTCCAATGCTTGGATCGGCTACTGTTTTTGGCTGTTGCAAATAAAACACTGTGTTGTGAATCTCACATTTAAAATAATTACATCTGTCTTTTGCATCCATTTTATACATTTCAAAGCATATTTTATTCTTTTTTTTTATTTTTAAGATTTACTTGTTTATTTACTTTATCCATCTTAAATCCCCACCCCCCTTGTTTGTTGTTTTGTGTCCTTTCGTTGGGCAATTCTCTGTGTCTGTTTCCTGCTTTTTTTCTCATCCTTCTCTTCCTGTCTTCACTGGGATTCCATCCTGGGAACCTCAGATGTGGGAGAGAGGCATTCTGCCCCCTGCGCCACCTCAGTTCCTGTTTTTTTTTGGCGTGTGTAGTCTTGGCTTTCCCCTGTGTCTCTCTCCTATTATGTCATCATCTGGCTGTGTGGCTCTGCGGGGACTGGGGGCTCACCCGAATGCGCCTTCTATGTTTTTCTTTTATTTTACTGGGGGTCCCGGGGATCCAACCCAGGTCCCTCCATATGGCAGACGGATGCCCAACCATTTGAGCCCCCCAGCATCTTATTCTATTTGACCCTCGCAAAAACCCTGAGGTGGATTAGGCAGATATCCTTATCTCAGTGTTAGAGGTGAGAAAAGAAGTCACGTTTTCTGTTGTGTTAATTCGACCCCACACAGAGGGACAGTCAGTTCACGCATTTCCAAGCCAGAAAAACCCTACACTGGTAGAGCGCCTAGGATCTCTGCTGGTTTTTGAAAGGTTAAACTCATGTTCTAGCTCCCTTTGAAAGTCTCCCATGATATTTTCTTTCTCGATCATCGCAGTATAAGGATGAGAGAACAAGTTCTGTGTTAAACATCACGTGAGAAGCTGTTTTTTTTTTTGGCCCGGGAAGCTTTGAGGGTACCACGTGTGCACCACCGCCCTCTGCTGGAGACGTTTCAGATCGTCCACGTTTTCCCTCCGCAGCGTTGACTGAGGAAGCAGGTGGGCCTCACTGAGCCCCTAGGCTGTGAGTTTGCGGGGCGGAGCGGGGAGAAGGTGAGCGGGGAGCAGGAATCCGTCCCAAGTTCTTTTCTCTGGAGGGATCGCTGAGGCCCCTCCCTCTGTTCTGGACACTTTGAGCAGAGCTCAGTAATCGCTGGCAGTGAAGAGCGGGCGCTGCTTTTTACTTTAATGAAGAATGTAAGAGAATAGATTTGGCTGCTGGTGCTGTTTACTGAATGTTTTTTCCAGATCGCAGGATTTTGCCCGAGTGAGGAGGCTGTGAAAGGCAGCGTCGCGGCACAGCTCTCCTCTCCGCCCCGGCATCCCGCCAAGGTACCCTGCCAGTGCCGCCCCCTGGCGGCGGATAACCAAAACGCCACGTCTTATTGACTAGGAGAGCAGAGTGGACGTGGGAGGACCCCTGGAGGTCCTCTCCTTGAAACCTCTCATTTTATAGATGAGCAACCGAGGCAGGAGTGGTGAAGGGGATTGCCCAGACTCACGCACCTAGTCACTGGGTTAAGATGGATTTAGCTGGGGTTCTAGAAGAAAGCAACTCAGGCAGTGGGGGGAGGAGAGAATCAGCGGTGGTGGGTGGAGTTTGAAGCAGCTGCTGGATGCGTTCGACGTGCAAGGCCACCTAAGCCTGAGGATCTGGAATCTTCCTTTAGCCACAGACTTACAGGCCCCTCAAGCTCAATATTTTCCAAAACAGAATTCATCATTTCCACCCTGAGTTTATCTTTCTTCAGAATCATGTTTCATCTCAATAAATGCACCACCTTCTGTCTGGTTGATCAAACTGGACAAGCAGTCATCTTTCTCTTTCTCTCTCTCCCCCACATCCACTTCATCAATGAGTCCTTCTCCCTCTAAAACTCTTCTTGAGTGTGTTTACTTTCTCCTCCACTGCCAAAATCTCCCTTTGCCTTATGACTGCAAAAACCTTTCTAGTGATTGCCAAAAGATAGAAGAACACTGTCAAGAGATGTAAGCAATCCAAGTGTTCATCAGCGGATGAATGGATAAACAAAATGTGCTATATTCATCCAGCGGAATATTATTCGGCCATAAAAAGGAGTGAAGTTCTGATCCATGCTGCAACATGGACGGACCTGGAAGACATCATGTTGAGGGAAATAAGCCAGACACAAAAGGACAAATATGTTATGATCTCACTAATTTGAAACAATTAGAATAATCAAACTCACAGAGTCAGAGCCTGGAATATAGGTTACCAGGGGACAGGATGGGGACAGGGAATGGGAAGTTAAGGTTTTAAACGCACAGGGTTCCCATTTGGAATAATGGAAAGGTTTTGGTAGTGGGTGGTGGTGATGGTAGCACTACATTGTGAACGTAATTAACAGCGCTGAGATATATAACTGAATGTGACTAAAAGGGGAAATGCCAGATTGTATATGTGGTAACAGGAAAAAAAAAAAAAAAAAAAATCCATGGAGCTACACTACCCGAACAGTGAACCCTAAGTTAAACCATAGATTATAGATAACAGTACAATTATTAAAATATGCTAGCATCAATTGTAACAAATGTTCCATGCCAGAGCAAGTTGTTAATAATAGGGTGGTATATGGGAATCCTGTATTTTATGCATGATTGCTCTGTAATGCCACAACTTCTCGAATTAAAAGAAAAACACCTCTGTGTGGACACCTGTCGATTTTGGCTGCCCAGCATCATTTGAAGACTGGCCTTATGTTTGGACAAGGTCGCACCTTGGCAGCCTTGTCCTGCCTTCTCACAGTAAACTCCCTACCTCAGCCCTCCCTGCCCTCATGCAACTTGAAGGCAGGTATGTGTCCGTGGTTTCACCAATTAGGTGCCAGCTCAGGAGACTCCAGTGTGGATGTGAGCCACAAGGAGGAGGCTGAGGATGGAGCTGGTTATTCACCGGGATGTGAGCATCCTGGTTGGCAGACCAGGGTGATATGAGAGGACGAGGGCCAGGGGGGATTTTGATGATGGGAGAAGCACAGAGCAGAAGGAACATGAGCCTAGAGGAGACGTTAGATGACGTGGCGGACGGGTGGTTAATTTTGGGCCATGACCCAGGGTGGCCCAGATGTAACACATGGTGTTACATTCCTCAGGCTTTCAAACATTTACAAAAACAGTTTCTTTGGTCTGGAACAAGCTAAGGCCCCAGGTGGAATGGCTGTAATGAGTTGCTGAGGCTGGCTCAGGGCTGTGGGTACAGAGGGCCTTTGCAGAAATAGGCCCTGGGTGGAAGCAGAGCCTCAGCTGCAGGACAACAAAGCTGGTGCAGGAAGTGGTAATCAAGTAGGCAATAGTTACCTATTTTCACCCAAAACATGAAGTCTTGCCAAACTGGAATTATAACGTGTGTGTGTGAAACCTACTCTGATGGCGGTTACAACAGAGGCTTATTGAGCAAAAGCTTCCTTGTGAGAATGATGACTGCCTCCATGTGGGATCACTTTGAGGGCCAACACCTGTTTGACTGAGTCAGTTTGGGTGACATCCTAGTAGGTGATCTTACTTTATAGGCACTGCTTTCACTTAGCAAAGGCACTGGAATTTTGCAAATGAATAGTGGCACCCTCCTTTGGGCCCTAATGGGGGCTTATCAGAAATGTAACAGGAGATTGATTGATGATTGAATATGTAACTATGGAAAGGCTTTTGATTTTCATAACATTAGACATTAAAACATTTTCTGTCTTGGAGGTATCTGTTTTCTGATTAATTTGGTTATTGAACCATCTTTCCTGACCCATCATATACAGTCAGTAGATTTCCCAGAAAATTCACAAGTATCTGAACATATTGCATGGGGGGTTCTTTTAAGATCTTTCCAGTTTAGTTGTGATAAAATGATTAGCTTCAGGATTTTAAAAGAGTAAACATAAAAACAGAAGAAATAGTATGCAAATATTGGATCACAATTTAATAAACTGCCTTAATTTGCCAGACTGCTATGACAAGTGCCACACATTGGTTGGCTTAAACAACAGAAATTTATTGGAACACTGTTTTGAGGCTAGAAGAAGTTAAAAATCAAGATGTTGCCAAGGCTTGCTTTCTCCCGGAGCCTGCAGTGTTCTGGTGCTGGCTGCCGGCAATCCTGGGATTCCTCGGTTCTGTCTCTGCCTCATGGCCATGTCCACTCTTTCATTGGCTCTTCTGGTTTTCTGCTGACTTCCGGCTTCTGGCCCCTCTCGTGTTTCTCTGACTTGGGGCTTCTGGTTTGTTTTCTTTATATGGATTAAGACCCACCCTGATTCAGCTGGCTGCACCTTAACTAAAACCAATATTTTTCAAAGGATCTTTTACATTTGCTTTCACATCCCCAGGAAAGCAGACTGAGATTAAGAACGTGCCTTTGCTGAGGTACATTTTCAATAATACCACAGAAACCATAAGCTGTGTTGTACCAAGTGAGAGGGAGGCCACACTGGAAGTGGGCTGATATGGTTGAGCTTGTCATGCATGACTGGTGCTTCACAGGCTCTCTTGCTAAATCCTCCAGAAGGCCTGCGAGTTACTGTGCTGCTTTTCCAGTGGGGAAGGAAGACAGTTAAGTCTGGCCCAACGTCACCCAGATATAGAAATCCACATTCAAATCCAGGTCTGTCTGTCTCTGAATGGTCCAAATGGTCCAAGTGGACCACAGCTCAGGATACCTTGAGGGTCTCCTGCCATGTCAGACCTTTAAGAGCAGCCTTTGCTCCTAAATCATGTTTTGTAAATTTGCTTCACCGTGAGATGATACTTTTGAACTGGCATTAATTTAACTGGGAAAGAGGATCATGTGAAAGAGGATTGACTGAATGTGAGCAAGGTCATTTTCAATCCTAATTTCTCATTTGAATTTTAGAATTCATCGCCCGCAGGATACTGAATTTGAACTGAGTTCGCTAGTATATCGAGTTCATTTTAGTGTGTAATGACAGATTTATTAAATATTGAATGCAATTCTTTTCCAGTGGAATGACCTACCATCTTTGAAGTTTTAATTCGACTTTGGTAAAGAGACGTTCTTGAACTTCTCTCATGTGACCAGGGGAGGTCGCTCTTTCACCATGAATATTTTCAAGGTACCAAGTAAACTTAAGAACAGTGCTCTGACCAAAAATTATTGCTCATCTTCTCATTCTCTCTATCTTTTCTCCCTTTCTTCAACCCTCTCTTCCTTTTGTGTCTAGCCCACCTCGATTATTTCAATCAACTGGCCTCAGATGTAATAATGATGTTCCCAGTTACTATATTCTTTGAACATTTATTCACCTCTTGCCTTGCTTGCCTATTTCTGCTAAAGACAAACTCCCTGAGTAAATGGACCAAACGGCAAAGAAACTTAACCTTCCCCTTTATTAGCTTTTAAGGATGGAAATGAACTTTCAAGTGGACCAGATAAACAATTGACTAGTCACTCAGCTGAGATACAGTGTTCTTTTTCTCAACTATCATTTTCAGAGTTTAATTTGTCCTGGCTCCAGGGAGGAAAACATGGGAGTTATTTAGAAAAATTCATTGTCAAATCTAGGAAGCATTTAGATTTTGACATTTGATAGTTAAAACCCATTTTCTGCATGGAGACTGTAGCTTTCCAGGAAGTTCTTTGGCTAAGCAACTGAAAGGAAATTTAGGTTTTATTACATTTTATTTTTTTTTT
>JAQZBX010109550.1:0-10457 GCA_029593785.1 Cabassous unicinctus
ACAGTGCCTAAAAAGTGCCCAGTTTAATGAATTCATGCCAAGAGAAAATAGGATGAACTTTTGTAGTACTGGGAATATAAAGATAAGAATCAAAAAGCTTCCAGAGGAGAAAAAGTATAGGTTTCATTAAAATAGTGAGACACTATTGGCCCTGGAATTTTCTTTGAATGGCTATGATAAAGCGGAACAAATGGAACACAGCAAAGATGCCATTTTCTACAAAAATTTCTATATCAGCCAAAAAATAATGAAGATAGAATAATGACAATTCTTATATGAAATGTCTTAACAATTTTGCTATTCATGCACCGTTCATGAAGAAGCTGGTGGAGTCTGTGCCCAGTAAAATTATGGAACTCCAAAAATAGAGAGAGGAATATGTAGAACGATGGTGAAGGAAGATTCCCAGAAGACAGCTATGCAGTTGGCAAAGCATCCCAGATTGTAGCAAGACAGACAGGCAACATTAGGAAGGATGTTTCCATGAACAAAAAATATATATTACACTATGTGACCTGACATTTTTTATCATAATGAAAAAAGGATTTTCTAGTTCTGTTTAAGAGTTTTGGGGTGAATTTCTTCTTGCTTCATAAAATGTAAGTAAACATAAACACATTTACTGATTCTGAGGGGGAGAAGAGCAAGTAGGTATATAAAAATTATATTTAAATAATATGGCATTCAGGTATTAACCAACTTTATAGAGCCAGTGTAATACAATCACTAAATGTATTCTAAACAAAAATCACTGTATGATAAATTCATGGAGGATGAGAGTAGTGGAGGTATTAGGGACAGGGTGAAAAAGCTAAAATTGTATCATGTTTAAGAAAATAAAATAAGATGAAGGAAATTATGGCAGAACTGTTCAATTAATTAATTGATCAATTAATTTAAAAAACCTTGATTGTATTTGAAGAAAATAAATTTGGTTTGGAAACCAAATTACTCATCTAATATACATATTCCAGTTAACTATTGCTCCATAACAAACCATCTCAAAACTTAGAGGCATGAAGATTATATGGGCCATTAATTCAGACAAGGCACAGGGAAGAGGTTTGTCTCTGCTTAATGAGGTCTGAGACCTCAGCAAGGAAGACCCAGTAGTTGGAAGCAATTATTATCTGGAAAATTTTCCACTCACATGTCTGGCGGTAGATGATGGCTTTTAGCTGAGACCTCTGTGTTGCCAGAACATCTCCACATGGCCTCTCCATGTGACCTGAGCTTCACATTGCTTGGTAACTAGATTAAAAGAGCAAACATCCCAAAGGAACCAGAAAGACATTTTATTGCCTTTTATGACCTAGGTTTGAAACTTATATAGCATCACTTATGCTGTAATCACAAGCTTGCCTGGATTCAAGGAGAGGGAACAAGGATCCCACTTCATGATAGGAGAAGTGACCAATGATATGCAAATTAAATGGATGCTTTTCAGTGAAGGTTTTGGGAAATTTCTTCACATAAAGGATAGTCCCTGGGTACAGTCCTTTCTGTCATTCTTTTTTATTCATCTTCAAGTCTATAATATGAATAAAATACTTAGTTACAGTAGCCACCTTAGACCATGAGACAACTTAAAGATGCATATGACCTCTGCACTCAGTCATTTAATAAAAAAAACTTTAAGCATATATGTGCAAATCACTATTATATGTAACAGATAGAACATTTTGACCAACAACAGCAACAACAAAAATTAGAAAAAAATCCCTGCTTTTCAATTTACGTTTGATTGGAAGGAGAGACTGGAAATGATTTTAAAAACCAGAAAAAAAAAAAAAAGTATCAAATGATAAACATTGTAGAAGAAATAGTGTCAAGTATTAAGCAGAAAATGGAAAAAGAGTGTGGAGAGAGGATACAATTTTAAATAAAGTGGTAAGGAAATACCTTACAAATAAAATAATATTACTGGTTTAGAATTTAGGAGAAGAGAAGGAACCAGCAAAGGAGACTGAGGAAGACAGCCTGTAAGGCAGAAGGAAATTGTATTCTTGAAACAAAATGAAGAAAGCATTTCAAGGGGGAAGAAATAAACTTTGTCCAATGCCAAAGATGAAATGAGTTAAAATAGAGGAGGGCTGAGAGTTGTCCTTTGTGTTTAGCAATGTGAAGATAAGTAGTGATGTTGACAAAAGCAGTCTCAGTGAAGTGATTGGGCCAAAATCTAAAGTGAATGGATTAAAAAAATAATAGGAAAAGATCAATTGGAGACAGCCAGTATAGAAAACTTTCCAAAACTTTGCTCTGAAAAGGAACAGAAAAAGTAGGTGTCATGAGGATCCTTTCTATAATGGGAAAGTCTAAATGTTTATATGCTGATGGGAGTGATTCGACAGAAAAGTAAAAATTATTTATATAGGAGATGGCACAATTGCTGCCACAATATATGCTAAGTATGCTAGAAGTGATGAGATTTACAAACAAAAGGAGGGTGGGCCTTGGGAGAAACTGCTCACCGGCAGTCACAGGAGGCAGGCAGAGGATGTGGATATGTTTGAATGTTGGTGGGTTAGGTAGTGGTAATTTTTGTGGAACTTCTCCTTTGATTTTTATATTTCTCAAGAAAATAAAAAAACAATGTCATTCAATGAGAGTGAGAGAGGAAGAAGGGGGAAGGAACTAGATCAGGAAAGAAGGTATTGTTCATCTAGGAGAAAAGGAGAGTGCATGGAACAGCAAAATATGGTAGAATTAGGAAAGCATTACATTTCCACTTGAAGTTCGTGGTCAGGATTTTAAAATGAGAGAAGTCTGAGTTTTTCTGTGACACCAGTGCAGCCAAAAATTGGATTTAACCAGAATTGGGGCTTTGCTTGGTGAGTATGACAGATTGAAGACAAGGACAGAGAATTAAAAATTGTGGCTGGCAGGATGGATGGGCTTAACCAATGTTTATTTCAACCCACTTCAGGAAAGCCTTCTGATTCAACTGGAGCTGGAAAGCTAAATGCTACATTTCCCATATACTCTTGCAACTAAGTTCCAGATGCAAATTAGGTTCTATCACACATATCTATTCTTAGGAGAGATAGAAGCTTTCTTACTGCTGCTTTTGTCTGCTCTCCACTGGCACCTAAAGTTATGGAGTTTGGGAATTTCCAGCAGCAACATTGCAAGGTTCAGTTAAAGTGGCAAGGTAGTTCAACAGAGACAATGGGCAGACTCAATGTTAACGTGCAAGTATGTGGAGACAGTTGCTAAACTCTTGTTCATAATTACAAATCATAATTCATGCTCTCAAGCTAAATAATTCTGTACTGCCTTCTAATTCCCTTCTTTCCTGGTTGTAGAAGAGTTAGTAGCTCTCCTGTTGATCACTCTGAAGTGGCTTTCTAGTATGAAGCACTGGATAAATCTCTGTGGAAACTTAGGGTGGCCTCATACCCTGTTTGCTCAGAACATTCCTGTGTTACAGACTGTTGTCCTGTTTATTATTATAGCCTCCTATAACACTATAAAGCATTCCAATATAATTAATAAATTATATGGAGCCTTGGCCTAGTAAATGTAAACTTTTAATGTTTTTTATTTATGAAGTTGTAGTTTTACAGATAATATAGTTCCTATATCTCCCGCCACTTTATGCAGTTTTCCTATTATTAAACTGTACTAAGTGGTACATTTGTTGCAATTCATGATGAATGTTATTATAATTATTCTATTCAACTATAGTTCATCGTTTACATTAGGGATCACTGTGTGTTGTCCAGTTTCATGATGTTTTAAATTTTTATTTTGAAAGCATATATACAACCTGAAATTTCCCATTTTAATGACTTTCAAATATAAAATACATTGTTGTTAATTACATTCACAAAGGTTGTGCTACCATCACCATCATCCACTACCAAAACTTTTCCAGCAGCCCCCAAAGAAAATGTGTACCAATTATGCATTAACTCTCCATTCTTTACCCCCAAACCCAGGTACCTGAATTTGTTAGGCCAATAATTTGCATATCCTAATTATTTCATATTAGTGAGATCATACAATATTTGTCTTTTTGTGTCTGGTTTGTTTCATTCAACATGATATCTTCAAAGTTCATCCATGTTGTACCAGGTATTAGAATGTTATTCCTTTTTCTGACTAAATAATATTCCAATGCATGGATATACAACATTTTGTATCCATTTGTCTGTTGATAGACACTTGGGTTGTTTCCATCTTTGAGCAATCATCAATAATGTCACTATGAGCATCAGTGTAAAAATATCTGTTTGAGTTCCGGCTTTAATTTCTTTTGGGCGTCTACCTAGAAGTGAGATTGCTGGATCATATGGTGATTTTATTCATAACATTATTAGGAAATGCCAAACTGTTTTCCACAAGGGCTATATCACATTACATTCCCACCAAAAATGAATGAGATTTCTACACATCCTCACCAACATTTGCTATTGTCTGTTTCTTTTTGTTTGTTTGTTTTAATTGTAGCAATTCTAGTGGGTGAAATGTTATCTCATTGTGGTTTCATAATGCAATTCCCTAATAGCTAATGATGCTGAACATTTTTTCTGGTGCTTATTTGCCATTTGTATATCTTCTTTGGAGAAATGTCTATTAAATGGTCTTTTGACCATTTTTAATTGAGTTATTTGTCCTTTTGTTGTTGAGTTATAAGATTTTTCAAAAATATACTGGATATTAAATCCTTATTTTTCATGTGGTTTCCAAATACTTTCTCCTATTCCATAGGTTATCTTTTAACTTTCATGATAAAGTATTTGATGCACAAAAGTTTTTAATCTTGAGGAAGTTCCATTTATCTATTTTTCCTGTGGTTATTTGTATGTTTGGTGAAAAATTTAATAAGACATTGCTTAAAACTAGGTTCTGAAGATGCTTCCCTATGTTTTCTTCTAGGAGCTTGTGGCCGCTGGGCAGTTTGATGTAATTATGAATTCCAAAAATATAATTGGATCATGCTTGTAAACTGATCTGTTAATTTGTGCATGATTAAGTTATGATTAGGGCATTGACTGGGCCACGTCAGTCAGGAGAAGAGAAAGAAGCAAGCCGTTCGCCTGATCGTCTACATCCGACCTTGTGGAGGAAACAGGAGCTAAGCCCGGAGAGAAACACAGCCCCAGGAAGAGAGGAACCCCAGAAGCCTGAACCCTGGCAAACGCCAGCAGCTGTCTTGCTCTAACACGTGGCAATGGACTGTGCTGAGAGAAGAAACTTAACGCTTTATGGCCTGGTATCTGTGGACTTCTACCCCAAATAAATACCCTTTGTAAAGACCAACCCATTTTTGGTATTTCACATTAGCACCCCTTTGGGTGACTAATACAGAGCTTTATAGTTTTGGTTATTGTATTTAGGTATTTGATCCATTTTAATTTAATTTTTGTATATGGTGTGAGTTAGGGGTCCACCTTCATTCTTCTGAATATGAATATCCAGCGGCGTTTGTTGAATAGACTATTCTTTCCCCATTAATGGGCCTGGAACCTTTGTCAAAAAGCAATTTGTTAAAGACGTGAGGGTTTATTTCTGATCGCAAAATTTGATTTCATTAGTCTATAGGTTGGTCCTGGTGTCACAACCATACTTTTTAAATTACCATCACTTTCTAATCAATTTTAATGTCATATATGTAAGCCCTCAAAATTCATTCTTTTTACAGATGGCTTTGGCTTTGGGACTACTTACCTTTCCATATAAATTTGATGATTGGCTTTTCCTATCTGCAGAGAAGGAGGCTGTTACAATTTGAGTTGGGATTTCATTGAATCTGTAAATTGGCTAGAACTGACATCTCAGGATTTAGTCTTCCAGTCCCTGAACATGGAATGTTCTTCCATTTAGTTAGGTATTCTTTGATTTCTATCAACAATGTTTTGTAGTTTTCTCTGTATAAGTCCTATACAATCTTGCTTATGTCTTCCTAGATATTTAATTCTTTTAGTTGCTTTTTTAAATGAATTTTTTTTCTTTATTTCCACTTCAGATTTTTCATTACTAGTGTATACAAGAACTACTGATTTTTGCATGGTATTCTTGTAGCCTGCCACTTTGCTCGATAGGTTTCTTAACTTTGGAAGCTATGTTGTAGATTTCTCAGGATTTTGTGTTTAAAAGATCAGCCTTTGAAAATAGGGAAAGTTTTACTTCTTCCTTTCCATTTTCACCACTTTTTATTTCTTTTTTCCTGCCAAATTGCTCTGGCTAAAGCTTTCAATACAATGTTAAATACAAGTGATGTCAGTGGGCATCCTTGATTTTTTTCTTATCTTAGGAGATGTTTCAGTCTTTCAGCACTGATTATGATGTTAGCTGTGGGTTTTTCATATATGCTATTTATCATTTTGAGTAAATTTCCTTCTATTCTTAATTTCTGAGTGTTCTTTTTTCAAGAACAGGTGTGCTGATTTTGTCAAATACCTTTCAGCATCAATTATGATAATCATTTGTTCTTTTTTCCTTTGTTGTATTAATGTGGAGTATTACAGTAATTGACTTTCCTATATTGAACCACTCTTGCATATCAGGGATAAATTCCACTTGATCATGGTATGTAATTCTTTTAATATGCTGTTAGATTTAGTTTGCTTATATTTTGTTGTGGATTTTCATATCTATATTCATAAGAGATATTGTTCTGTAATTTTCTTTTCTTGTGGTATCTTTATCTGGCTTTAGTTTTAGGATGATGCTAGCCTCTGAGAAAGAGTTAAGAAGTGCCCTATCACTTCCATAATGTGGGAAGCATCTGAGAAGGATTGGTGTTAATTATTCTTGGAATGTTTGGTAAAATTTACCAGCCATCTGGTCCTGGGTCTTTCTTTTTTGGGAAGTTTTTGATTACTGATTTAATCTTTTTACTTGTCCTTGGTCTGTTGAGATCTTCTACTTTTTCTTTCCTCATTGTAGATAACATGTGTGCTTCTATGAAGTGCTTCATTTCATCTAGGTTATCTATTTCTTGACCTACAATTATTCAAAGTATCCTTTTTTTATACTTTTTATTGTCATTGAGATTGTTGTAATGCCCCCCTTTATTTCTGATTGTAGTTATTTTCACCCTTTCCTTTGTTTTCTTTGTTAGTCTAGCTAAAGTTTTTATTTCTGATTGTAGTTATTTTCACCCTTTCCTTTGTTTTCTTTGTTAGTCTAGCTAAAGTTTTTATTTCTGATTGTAGTCATTTTCACTCTTTCCTTTGTTTCCTTTGTTAGTCTAGCTAAAGTTTTTTCAATTTTATTGATCATTTAAAATATTCTATTTTATAAATTTTCTGTTTCATTTATCTCCACTCTAATCTTTGTTTTTCTATCCTTCTATTCATTTTGGGTTTAGTTTGCTCTTCTTTTCTATTTCCACCAGTGTGAGTTTAGATATTTGAATTGAGACCTTCTTTTTAATGTAAGGATTTAGAGCTATACATTTCTCTCTTAGTACTGCCTTTGCTCTATCCCATTAGTTTTATGTGGTGTTTTGTTTTTATTTGCCTCAATATATTTCCCAAATTCCGTTGTGATTTCTTCTTTGACACAATAATTGTTTAGGATTGTGGTGTTTAAATTCCACATATTTGCAAATTGTCCAATTATCCCTCGTGCAATTGATTTTTATCTTTATTCCATAGTAGTTGGAGAAGAAACATTGTATGATTTCAATATTTTTAAATGTATTAAGGCTTGTCTTGTGACACAGCATATAGTTTAGCCTGGATCATGCCCTTTTGCACTATAGAAGAATGTGTATTCCACTGCTGTTGGGTGAAGTGTTCTACATATGTCAGTTAGGTCTAGATGGTTTATAGTATTGTTTAATCTTCTATTATTGATTTTCTGTCTAGATGCTCTAACCATTACTGAATATTGTGTATTGAACTGTCCTACCATTCAAGTCAAACCATCTATTTCTCCTTTAAAATCTTTCAATATTTGCTTCTTACATTCTGGGGTCCTTCTGTTTGGTGCATATATATTTATAATTTTTATGTCTTCTTGTTTAATTGACCTCTTTCAATATATGTCCTTCTTTGTCCCTTGTAACAGCATTTGACTTAAAGTCTATTTTATTTGATATTATATTAATTAGTCTTTAGACAATGCTAAACTGTTGGTCAGAAGGAGAGATACCTAATGAAATATCAACCCACTCCAATACAGGTGTCAAGGTTGCCAGCAAAATCATGACACACACAGGTTCTAATTGAAATATATATTACTCACATAGAGAAGTGATAGAACAAGGTCAACTTTGCTAGTGGTTTTCAGTTCCCCGTGACCAGTGGTTCTCAATATGTGGGCAACACAGGGAGATGTTCTATGAACAATACCGCCTTCTTGCATTTGTGTGCTGCCACAGTGGAAGAATGCTGCTTCTTCCCTGCCAAGGAGAGATATATCATTGAGGTGTGAGCCTGATGTCATAAGACATATCTACCAGAGTCAGACTATCTCCAGTGAATGTTTACATATGCTCTGGACAATAGAAGAAGGAATGTACCAGTACTCCCCTTATCTACTAGAAGATTGTGTTTTATCTCACCAGCCTGACATACCTGGTTCTGAGCACAGGAAACATTTGTGGGTCCCAGGAAATATGGAAGGTCACTCGAGGACTGCCCCTTACCACAATTAGTATAGTTATCCCAGCTCTATTTTAGTTACTATTTGTAGAGAATATTGTTCCATTCTTTCCCTTTCAACCTATGTGTTTCTTTAAATTGAAGATGAGTCTCTTGTAAACACATATAATTGGGTCATGCTTTTTATTCATTCTGCTAACCTCTGCTTTTTGACTGGTGAACTTAAGACATTTAACTCTAACCTAACTACTGATAATACAGGACTTAGTTCTGCCATTTTACTATTTGGTCTTTGTAAGTCTAATACCATTTTTCACATCAATTCTTCTATTAAGGCCTACTTTTATATTTATGTCTCTTTTTTTTTTTTTGAAGTATATCAGTTTTGAATACCTTTTCATTTCCTTCTGGACACGCTTTTCAGATGTTTTCTTTGTGGTTACCATGGGGCTAAAATTTAACATTCTAAATCTATAAAAATCAAATTTGATTTTATCCAACTTAACATCAATAGTGTACATGAAAACACTGTTCCTATACCCCTCTGCTACCCACACACATACTTTTTGTACTTGTTACAAATTATATCTTTATACACTGTACTGCATGTCTGTAATCATAGATTTATTATTACTTTTTAAAGTGTTTGCTTTTTAAAAATGTTAAGGAGTAAAAAGTTGAGTTACATACTGTGACAGTTTGAGGTTATTTTATGAATCCCAAAAAGAGAAAGATTTTGTTTATAAATTGATCTGTTCCTCTTGGTGTGATACCCTTTGATTGCATTGGATTCAGCTAAGATGTCTTTTATTGGATTACCTGTTTAGGCTTTTAGATTTGACAAGTCAGAGGGCATGACTCAGGTTAACTCCCCGTGTCTTTGCTGGGTATGATATAAAACAGACACTCACTCAAGAAGACACATGGGCAGAGAGAGAGCCCTGTCATTTCTGATCCTGGAACCCCAGGGAGAGATGAGCCATTCACCTGATAGTTTGCAGCTGAACTTGAGAACAGAACAGCTGAGACTGATACAGAAGCCTGGAAAGAAATGAGTCCTATGCCAGCCTGCAGCTGAGAGAGAGGAAGCACAGAGGGGAAGGCTGAACCCTCACAGAGATAGCCTGCCATCTTGCTTCAACATGTGGCAGCTGACTTTGGTGAGAAAGTACCTATTATGGTACCTTAAGTTGGACTGTCCATGGCCTTGGAACTATAAGCTTTTTACCCCAAATAAATACCCTTTATAAAAGCTAGCAGATTTCCGGCACTTTGCATTGACACCCCTTTGGTGGACTGATACATATATATTAAAAATAGTGCTGGCATATAAAATTACCCATACAGTTGTGCTTAGATCTTTATTTCTTTATGCCACTTCAGTCCAATGTTTAGTTATCCTTTCTTTCAGTCTAAAGAACTCCCTTAATCATTGCTTGTAGAGTGGTCTAGTTATGATGAATTTCCTCAGCTTTTTAAAAAATTTGGGAATGTCTTAATTTTGCCCTCTTTTGACATACCGTCTTTATGGATATAAAATTCTTGGTTAGCAAACATTTTCTTTCAGCAATCAATATTTTGTCCCACTGCCTTCTAGTTCCATGGTTTTTGATGTGACATTGGCACTTAATTTGGGGGGTGGGAGACTCCCTTGTACATGACATGCTGCTTTCTCTTGTAGCTTTCAGAACTGCCTCCTTGTCTTGGCACTCAACAACTTGACTACATTGTGCCGGGGCATGTTTTTCTTTGAGTATATCTTGTCTGGGATTTGTTGGGCTTCTTCAATGTTTATATTCATATCTTTTGTTAAGTTTAGGAAGTTTATCTGTTATTCTTTATTTGAATATTCCTTCTGCCCTTTTGTCTCTTTCTTCTCTTACTGGTAGTCCCACAATG
>JAQZBX010109551.1:0-10453 GCA_029593785.1 Cabassous unicinctus
TGTATCGACACCTAAGCCTTAATGCACTTCCCCTTTCCCTGCTTATAAAAGAGCTGATTGTAACCCTCGCGGCAGAGCAACGGAAGAGCTATGTTAGTAGAATAAAGTGCACAGCCATTTTCTTACACGTGTCTATGCCTCATTCCTTCGCTGGGTAACTCGGAGTCTCAGTTGATTTGTCCCGCGGGTCGGGACATTATGTTGCCTGTTGTCCACTAGAGAGACTATGATTTCAGTATGTTGCTGAGGACTGGGACTGTCACAGCCCCAGATGAAAAGGCTTTGGCTGAAGCAGTCACACTTTTGGCACCCTGGCTCTGTAAAACTCTGATGGCAGTCTGAGTCCATACCAAATACTAGCCATGCATTATGAAAAGATAGAGATCCTCTAAATTAGCATTTTCCACAGTATATTTGGCAAAATAGGCAGACAAGCAGAAGAGTTCAATGAGTTCATCCCATGACATGTACAGAAAAAAAAAAATCCAATAATAATACATTTAAAAAGGACTACATATTTTATTCCCCTCTTGATTAATTCCAATCAGTAGATTATAGGATCTGAAAATTCCTTCAGGGAGAAAGTCTGTATACTTTTGTTAAATGCATCATTTCCTGAATAAATTGACCACAGTACCCTTTCCTTTGTGGAATATAGCATTCCATGTGTATTAGTGAGGGAAAAGCTAAGCTGCTGTAACAAAGAGACCCTACAATTTAGTGACTTGAAGAATAATGTTTACTTCTGTCTCATGAAACAGTCCTGATAGGGTATGTAGGCTACTCTTCTCCACATAGTCATTAGGGGTTTCAGGTTCCTTCTATGGTTTTTCATCATCTTCTAGAACATGTCCTTGTCTGCACAGTCAAAACTGGGTCACAGGAATGTCTGATTTCCAGCTCACAAAAAGGGGAAAGAGCTTGGAGGATTGCATGAACAGTATCTTAAGGCCCAGCCAGGGAATGGCACACACCACCACCTCTCACGTTTGTTTGTTGACAGCTTGGCTCCACAGCCACACCACTCCGTGAGGGAGGATGAGCATCTAGCTAGGAGGTCATTGCCCAGCTACAACTTCATTGCTGTGGATCAGTGTCGCCTAGCCAACCTGCAGCCAAGCAGGGACTAGATTCCAGGTCTTCCCACTCCAAACCCAGAATTCTTACAACCACACTGGCATTTGTTTACTCAGCCAATGCATATCAAGTGCCTCTTGACTTCCAGGTTCCATGTTAGAGTATGAGGATAGAAAGCTTTAAAAAACACGGTGTAACCGTTGGCAATTTGATGTAATTATGAATTCCAAAAATATAATTGGATCATGCTTGTAAACTGATCTGTTAATCTGGTCATGATAGAATTATGATTAGGGCGTTGACTGGGCCATGTCAGTCAGTAGGGCGTTGAGCCCCACCCCTTGGTGGGTGGGGAATCAAATATAAAAGGCAAGGCAAAGAACAGAGTTAAAGCAGTCTTTTGAGAAGCAGTTTTGATGTTGGAAAGAAGGCCCCAGGAGAAGAGAAGCAAGCCGTTCACCTGATCGTCTGCAGCTGAACTTGTGGCGGAAACAGGAGCTAAGCCCGGAGAGAAACGCAGCCCCAGGAAGAGAGGAACCCCAGAAGCCTGAACCCTGGCAAACGCCGGCAGCTGTCTTGCTCTAACACCTTGCAATGGACTGTGGTGAGAGAAGAAACATAACGCTTTATGGCCTGGTATCTGTGGACTTATACCTCAAATAAATACCCTTTGTAAAGACCAACCCATTTTTGGTATTTCACATTAGCACCCCTTTGGCTGACTAATACACATGGTCTCACAGATGTTGAATAAAATATGTGTTGATTTGCATCTTTACTCGGGTAGCAATTTTTATTTATGTATAAACTCTCAAGTGTGCTATTAAAGTAGCAAAAAACATAGGTTTATAGCATGATGTTTTAATTTGTGGGGGACACATACTATAGAAATAAACAAATATATAAGAACAGAGTAGGGAAGCAGATGTGGCTTAAGCAGTTGGGTGCCCACCTATCACATGGGAGGTCCTGGGTTTGGTTCCCGGTGCCTCCTAAAGAAGATGAGTAAGACAGTGAGCTGACGCAATGAGATGACTCAACGAAGAGACACAAAAAGGAAACACAATGAGAGATACAACAAGCAGGGAGCGGAGGTGGTTCAAGCCATTAGATGTCACCCTCCCACATGGGAGTTCCCAGGTTCCATGCCCAGTGCCTCCTAAAAAAAGATGAGCACACAACAAACAGACAGCAAGTGCAAACAATTGGGCAGGGCGGCCGGGGGGGGGCGATAAATAAATAAATCTTAAAAAAAAAAAACAGAGTGGAGAATCTTGAAATGGAACCAAATACATCTCAGAATTTAGAGTATGGAAAGGGCATTTCAAATTAATTCTGAACCAAAACGATAAATTATGTGTGAAAATGGTGCTGAGACCATTGGTTGTGAATATAGGAAAAATAAGACTAAGTTTTACCTCATCCCTTGTCTTAGTTTTCCACTGCTATGACAAATATCACACAAACTGTTGGCTTAACAGGAATTTATTGGCTCACAGCTTCAGATGCTAGAAGGTTTGGAATCTCCCAGAGTTGGTAGCATTCCGGCTAGCCAGCAGTCTTTAGTTTCCTTAGCTTTCTCATCACATGGCAGTGTCTTCTCCTTTCTCAACTGGTTTCTGTGGACTTCCAGCTTCTGGTTCCTCTCCATGACTTATTTATATAAGACTTCCAGGAATAGGATTAAGACCCATCCTGATTCAGCTGGCCATACCTTAACTAAAAATAACATCTTCAAGAGGTCATATTTACAATGGGTTCACACCCACAGGAATGGATTAAGAACATGTTGTTTTTTTCTGGTTTTTGTAACCCAATCTTCCACATCCCTTCAATCAAAATAATTCATATTGTTCAAATATGTGACTTAAAATAAGAAAACATGAAAATCAAGACATTTTTTTAAAAAATTATCTTGAATAGGGTAAAGCCTTTCCAGGTAAAAACTAAAACCAGAAGCTACAAGAGCAAAAAACTTACAAATGGGAAAAAGAACAATTAAAAAATCAAAAGATAAATACATTTTCAAAACATGATAAATGACTAATTTCCTTGACATATAAAGAGCTTTTACAAATCAACAAGAATACACAATAGAAAAAAGAAATGAGCAAAGAACGTGAATATATACAGGGAAAAAAATTCAAAAACCGATAAATATATGAAAAGAAGCAAAACAATGAGATACCTTTTCCCCCATACTGTCCAGCATTTAAAACTTTGATAATGCCCAGTTTAGAGAAGGTATAGGAAAACCTGTATTCTCATACACTGCTGGTGAAAGTATAAATTAGTACTGACTTTTTAGAAGGCAATTGGCAATAATTGTAAAAATTTTAAGATATGTATATGATTTGATCCAGCAATTCCACTTCTAGAAATTTATTTTAATGATATACTCACACAAATAGAATGAAGATATGGATGTACAGGTGTCCATTTTAATGTTACTGTTTTTAAACAAATCAATTTTATTGATACATATTAATAAAGCATACAGTCATCCAAAGTGTACAGTCAATGGTATTTAGTATAATCACATAGTTGTGCATTTATCACTTTAATCAATATTAGAGCATTTTCATTATTTCAGTAATAATAATAAACAAAAAACAGACAAACAAGAAAATTCTTCACCTCTTAATCTCTCTATGCTTCCCTTGCTGTATATAGCTGCTATTTCTGGCTACTCTTGCACAATTATTTATTTATTAAGCAGTTTTGTTGAGATATATTCACATACCATATGATCTAACTCAAGTGTATAATCCATGGCTTTTAGTATAATCACAATGATTCACCGCAAAAAATTTTAGAACAATTACATCACTCCAAAAAAGAAAAACTCCACACCCCTTAGCAGATCTTCCCCAGCCTTACATAACAATCTAATTTCATCTTCATAAATTATATAAATGGAATCATACAATATGTAGTACTTTGTGTCTAGTTTCTTTCATTTAGCATAATGTGTGTGTGTGTCTGTGTGTGTGTTTTGGTCTGATATTAACATATTATAGTATTAATATACATTTGTTCCATTTCAAAGAAAGTCTTATATATGCAATTTTACTCATATTCATATTTCACATGTGGTTTTACTATGCTGTACAGTCCCATGTTACATTTTCTAGCTTTCCTTTTAGTAATATACATGACCTTAGACTTTCCTTTAAACCACTTTCATACCCACATAATAATACTGCTAGTGGGAAGCGGGTGTGGCTCGGTGGATAGAGCCCCCGTTTACCATATGGGAGGCCCGGGTTCGCTTCCCGGCGCCTCCTTGTGAGGGCAGGCCGTGGGCTGATGCGGCGGGACCTCGCAGCGGGGGGGAGATGGGCAGACGCAGGGAGGACACGCAGCGGGTGGACACAGCAGCACGGGTGGCAAGGGGGGGATAAATAAATAAAATAAATAAAAATCTTTAAATAAAAAAATAATAATAATAATAATACTGCTAGTTACAAACATTGTTTAACATTACTTTTAATAGGAAAAAAGGGGGCAACCTAAACATATGTGGTAGTGTTAAAATTTATCCTCAAATTGATATTTCTCCCTTCAAAAAAAAAGAGCCTAACCCCCCAACTCCCCTTAGGATGGGCTGTACTGGTGACTAACAAATAGAATGTGTGGAAGTGATGGTGATACCGAGGAAAACACGAGGAATGCACTTTATTAACCAATTCCTAAGACACTGGGGTCTCAAAGAGAGGGTTTATTTGCTTGCACATAGCAAAGGAGGTCAGTGGCCTAAGGGCCCAAATATCTGCCACCCTGAACTATAATAACTGATGGTTTTATAGCAGCAAAAGTCAGGCAAGTTTAAGCTAATGAGTAATCGGGGCAGGGCTGGCTCGGTTCCTTCATTAATAAACATTAAGGGGGTGAACAGGATATGGAGTGGGTACAAAATGAGGGTGAATCACAAGGTTATTATAACCACAAGACAATCATTATCAGAGATCAAGGCATCTGGGCATGGGGGGATACAGAACAGAGGTCAGTTACAAGAGTTTTTTTGTTTTTTTTTTAATTGATTTCAAAAAGGGGAGGGTAAAGTGGTTACCATTTCAATAGAAATGCCTGTATACAAAGGTAAGATCTGTCTGGAAAAATCATCATATTAGCAGATCTCAGTTAGAAATGACCATATGCAAAGGGTGAGGTTGATCTAGCCAGTTTCAGTAATTTCAGATATTAACCTTTGGCTATTTTATAATATATTGGAAAGTAAAAAGGCATCTATATAATGATTCAGTAATCTTAATTATTTGTTAATTCTTAACCCTCAGTTACAGTAATAGACTTTCAAGACTGGGTCATAAGAAGCATTTTGGCTTCCTCTCCTTTGGATTACTCAATATGGGGGAAGCTTGCTACTATCACGTGAAGGCACTCAAGCAGCCTTGAGAGACCCACATGTCAGAAACTAAAGCCTCCTGCCAACAGCCTTGTGAGTGAGCTACTTAGATGTGAAATCTTCAGCCCCAGGCAAGCCTGCAAATGGCTGCAGCTGCCGCTGATGTCTTGCCTGAAATCTCATGAGACCCTGATCTAGACCCACCCAGCTAAGCCACTCCTAAGGACTGTCAGATGATAAATATCTGTCGTTTTAAGCTGCTAAGCTTTGGGGGTAGTTTGTTAGAATAGCAGCAATGGGTAACAAACAAGACATCCAATAATAAAAAACTGACTAATAAAGTATTGTACTGACATAACTCTTAAGCAGCTGTGAAAAATAATATCTTCTGCTTGAGATGTGGAAAGCTAGGAAAAGCACCATTCCCACCCTTACAAATAAAAAAATCTGGAAAATATGCAAATTCACAGCTTTTCTTGAACTCATGAGAGAGCTGAGGTCATAGGGAAACCAACTAATTGAAATTTAAGGGTGTTTGGGCTTGTAAGAGAAAATAGAAGCCTTGGGGGCCACAGATATAAGGGAAATGTGCATCCACTTGTATCTTTAGGGGGCACTCACAAAAAAAGATTAGCAAAAGCCCTGAAAAGGCATCCTTCCTGACACAGACCTGAGGGAGATTATCAGTTACTGTGGCAAAGGCATGAAACCACGGCCAGATCCTATTGCCCCATCTCTACTACAGAACAAAGTCCTTAACTGCTGGAGGAAGTGCAGCAAACACTGATGCTCTTGGGGAGTGGTAAATTCATTGCAGCTGGGAGAAGGTAGAAACTTTTTAAACAACTTCTAATGCTCGGGAAGGGGCAGGGATAAGTGCTGGGCCTGGAACTACTTCTAGGGGAGGGACAGAAACAATTTGAAGGTCACACCCATGAGACTCAGGGATACAGTGCCCACAAGACTGTGAACCCCCGATCCCTCAGCTTCCACCTAACAAGCTAACAAGCAGTGAGCAACAAGTAACAATGGAATACTGCTGGGAGATTTAGAAGGGCATGGAGAGAGATACTCTGAGGAATGGCACAAAGGAAAGACCTAAAGATGAAGGTGGAATAGATATTAAGAAAAACTTTTAACAAGCAAGACCATACCTTACACAAGGTCACACTTGAGGAATTTGAAGTTTGTGGTGTGTTTAGGGTAACAACAGCAATACCAAACCTCGAAAACAGCTCAACTCCTAACTAGATAGTCTCAAATCCCTACACCAAAGACCTTGCAGAAGAAAGTATATAACAGAGGTTTCTACCATCCTACACGTGTCCAGCTTTCAACAAAAAATTATGAAGCATATGAAACAGAAATACATCATCAAAAGACAAAGAAATCAACAGAACCAGATTCAGATAAGACACAGATGTTGAAACTATCAGACAATGAACTTAAAATAACTGTGATTAACTTCTGCTTCTGGGTAATTAAAAACACTTTTAAAAATTGGACAAAACATGAGAGACAAAAAAACCAAACAGGATGAGCCTTATGATTTCTTCAGTTTGCTACCTAGACTAGGTCATAGTGCATAGAGGAAGGTGGTCACCCTGGTTGAGAAGATGTTGCTGCGAGTCCAGGGAGACCAAGTTGGCTGGAGTGCACAGCTGTAGCACTGGAAAGGAGAGAGCTTTACAGAGAGAGATTCCAAGGAACTTCAGAGGGTCTTCCTCTAGTCTACATCTAAGTACTGATCCTCACAAGCATGGTGTGTTAGTCAGCCAAAGGGGTGCTGAGGCAAAAGACCAGAAATCTGGTGGCTTTTATAAAGGTATTTATTTGGGGTAGAAGCTTACAGTTACCAGTCCATAAAGCATAAGTTACTTCTCTCACCAAAATCTATTGCCACGTGTTGGGGAAAGATGGCTGCCGACGTCTGCCAAGAGTTCAGGCTTCTTGGGTTCCTCTCTTCCTGGGGCTCTATTTCTCTCTGGGCTCAGCTGCTGTGCTCTCCCCACAAGGCCAGCTGTAGACTATCAGGCGAAAGGCTCTGTCTCTCTCCTTGGGGCTTCTGCCTTGTCTAAGGAGCCATCTCTATTCCTCTGTGTTCTTCTCCTGTGTGTTGACTTCCTGGGCTCCAGGTCAAAACTCCCAACTCTGTCCTTTGCCATGTCTTTTCTCTGTGAGTCCCCACCCACCAATGCCCTACTGACATGGCCCAATCAAAGTCCTAATCATAATTTAAACAATTAAAAGTGATACCTCTGACAGACCAGTTTACAAACATAATCCAATAACTATTTTTGGAATTCATAAACAATGCCAAACTGCTACACATGGAAAGACACTATCCAAGCCTAGGAATATCTTTTACCTTTACCTAAAAAGATAAAAGGTAGCAATACCTAGAATTCAGATAGGTTGAGGAAAACTGCCTGTTCCCACCATCCTGAATGCAAAATCTCCTAATTCATGGAAGAGTAGGTAGAGGACTAATAAGGGTTTTACCTCAGTAGTGGGGCAAAATTGGTCCTAGTGAGGCAGGTTAGTGTAGTGAAAGAGGGAAGGTGGCTTGGGCCCGGCAGACCACATGGCTGTGAGACCCCACCCGGACACCTCCTGAGGGGAAGGCTGCCAGAAAGATCCCACAAGACCCTGGCCATGAGATCCCATTTGGAATGAGATCCCATCTGGAACGAGATATCATTTGGAACAAGATCCCATTCCAGGTCAAGGGGAAGTCCCAAATACCTTCAAACAAAATATCTCACCATTGGCCTCCTGACAGTTAACAGCTGGGGCAACCAATCAGAACAGCAAACAGCTGGGCCCCCTCCCCAACATTATGAAGGGGGAGGAGGAAAAGTCTTAAAAAGGCCTAACCTGGGTCCCCACATGTGACTCACCCTGCAGCATGCCCATAGTCGATGTCTCAGACTGTGTACTCTTCTAGTTTTCTTGTTTCTTAATAAACTCTTTACTTTCTTGCTTACCCTATGGCATGTCCTTAAATTCTTTTATGCAACATAAGCCAAGAACCTAAAAGCCCAGAATCTAGAGACTTCCCCTAACACTAGGATAAAAGCTACTCAAGTTCTACCTAAAAAGCTTAAAAAGAAGACCCCAAAAGATCAAACTATTTCTGAGTAACTTAATCATATCCTAAAACGAAGCTCAAGAATATTTATAGGAATACAAAAATACACCACACACAGCAAGGTAAAATATGCAATGTCTGGCATCCAATTGGATATTACAAGGCATAGCAGAAGGAAGAAAGATGGAAGAAAAGTGAATATAGCCTGAAGAACCTGTGGGACACCATGAAGTATACAATATCCACACTGTGGCAATACCAGAAGGAGAAGAAAAAGAGAAAGAGGCAGAGAGAATATTCAAAGAAATAATGGCTGAAAATGGCCCAAATTTAATGAAAGACATGAATATATACATTTAAGATGCTCAACATACTCCAAACAGGATAAAAGCAATTAGACCCATACCACACCATATTATCATCAAACTTTTGAATCACAAAGATAAAGAGTGAATTCTGAAAGCTGTAAGACAGAAGTAACTTGTCACACACAAGGAATCCTCAATAAGATTAAGTGCCAATTTCTCATCGAAACCATGGAGGCAAGAAGGCAATGGGAAGACATATTCAAAGTGGAAAGAAAAAAAAAATAGCCATATGGATATAGAATTCCATATCCAGCAAAACTGTCTTTCAAAAATAAGGGTGAGATTAAGAAGTGAACCATACCAATTTAAATCCAGCTCCAGCTTCGTTTCTGCGAACGCCAAGGTCTTGATTGGGACAGGCCTGTCTTCCATAACCTAATGTTAAAAAATAGTTTTAGTTGCTTAGTTGATACACAAAAGTGTCCAGCTTGTTTTGAATCTAAAATAAAGCCTGAAACTGTAACCAAGATTTAAGAATTCCAAATGACTATGATTACTGAAACACTATATAGATGCTTTTACTTACTTTTCCAGTATATGAAGAATGGCCAAAAGTTAATACCTGAAATTACTGAAATTCCGTAGACTGGCCTTACTCTTGTTTACAGTTATTTCAAAACTAGGCTCACCCTTGCACAATGACCGTTTGCGATGGTAACCACTCTACCCTCCCTGTTTGAATCCATAAAATCCCCTGCTCCTCTTCTCGGGGAAGGCAGATTTGAGACACACCTATCTCCTGTCCTTCTGCCTGTGTTAGTTAACCTGCTTTCTCTTGCAAACATCTCATGACCATCTCGGTGTGGACACCAACTCGTCTGCTCCAGGCAAAAACCCAGAGGGCCCCCTGTGGGGTTTCCATCAGATGTTCCCAAATAAACAAAAGCTGAGGGACTTTGTCCACTAGACTGGCCCTACAAGAAATGCTAAAAGGAGTTCTGCAGGTTGAAAGGAAAGACACTAGGTAAGTGACTGGAGCCACATGAAAAAATAAATACCTCTGGTAAAGATAAAGACATGGATAAACATAAATACCATTACTATTGTATTTTTTATTTGTAATTTCACTTTTTATTTCTTACAGGATCTAAAAGGCAAATTCATAAAATGTAACAATAAATCAATGATTTTGGACAGATAATGTATGAATATGTAATTTGTGACAGGAACTACTTAGAGATGGGAGGACAGAGAGGTATAGGAACATAGTTTATATATGCTATTGAAGTTAAGCTGGTATCAAAGCAAATAAGATTGTTAAAAATTTAGGATGTTAAATTTAAGTCTTAAAATTTAACAAAGAAAATATCAGAGAATATGCAAACTCACAAAGACAGAAAGTAGAATACAGATTACCAGGGCCCGGCGTCGGGAGCAATGGAGAGTTAATGCAAAATAAGCATAGGGTTTCTGTTTTGGATGAAGAGAAAGTTCTAGAAAAGGATAGTGGTGAGGGTACTACAACATTATGAATTCAGTTAATCCCACAGAATGGTATGCTTGATAGGAGTTGGGATGGGAAAATTTATGTTGTATTATGTTTCCACAATT
>JAQZBX010109552.1:0-10452 GCA_029593785.1 Cabassous unicinctus
ATCTTGGCAGTTAGCTAGTGTCTGCACAACTTCAAGGTTCTGATAACTTGGGACACAGCTGCAAGGTTGAGATGTTTTTGCAAGGTCTCTCAAGGGAGGGGAGGTTATGTGCTTCCCAGATAGGACACTCAGGGAACAATAGAAAGTTTTCTTCTCTAAGTTACTTTGGGTAGGCTAATTTGGAGCTAGAGTACAACACAACAACTGAAAAAATATCAGATGAAAATAAGGATCGACTTGAGCAATGAAGTTTTTCAAGTAGACCTTATTGACCTTTGTAGAATTTTATACCACAATGCTATCTATTTTACATTCCTCAAGTGCACATTGGACTTGCTAAATATAAGGAAAATTTGTATGAAGTTCAAAAAATGGAAACCATTAAAGAATGTTATCTTTGTCCTCAGATGTCAATCAAGAGAGGGTAGGTATTTAAAAAAACCTCTTTTTCTAGTTGTTCATATGTGTATTTTTCTGGCAGTTTTACCAGTTTCACATCATTTGTTTATAGTTCTATTATTTGATGCATGTTCATTTGGGATTTATTTATGACCCTGACATCATTTTGAAGTGACTTTCATTATCCCTATTAATATTTTGCTCTGAAATCTATGGTATCTGATACTAATTTAATAATTTAACAATTCTAATTTTCTTTTAACTACTGTTAACATTATATAATTTTATTTCTTTTCAATTTTTTTTTAATTAAAAATGCAGGAGGGGTAATGTGAAGTTGATGCAAAATATGTCCACGGGCTCTGTGGTGATAAAAAAAATATTTCAATAATGGATGGTGTTGACTGTAGAACAACATTGTGAATGTTTTAATGTTAAAGAATTGTATACTTGGGAATGGTTGAGATGGTAAATTTTATGTTGTATATATGTTACCACAATTTATAGAAAGAGATGAGACAATGAAAATTAAATACATCCTGGACTGGAACTAAAATAATGCCCAAATAGCATTATTTGGAAAATTGAAAAAAAAAATGTATTATAAACTGTATACATTATATCAATGTTGAAGGCTTGGACTTGATAATCGTTCTCAGTGTGGTTACATAAGTGAATATCTTTGTTCTTAAGTAATATACATGGAGGAGGTGGTAGGTTGGATTATTTTCTACCACCCCAAATGAACATGTTCTTAATTTAAATCCATTTCTGTGAGTGCTAATCCGTTGTAAATAGGATCTATTGAAAATGTTATTTTTAGGTAAGTTGTGGCCAATATGAAAATAGGTCTTAAACCTATTACTGACAGCTTTAAGAAGATAAATGCTCCTGGAGGAAGTGAAGCTGGAAATCAGTGATCCCAAAAGAAAAAGGAAATAACATTGTCATGTGCATTGCCAATTGACAAAAAAGCATTCCAAGAACCCAAGGATCACTTGCGGTCAACCCACAATGCCACACTCCTCTAGAAGAATGCATTACCTTACTCATGCCTTGATTTTTTACTTCTCCTAGGTTCAAAACCTCATGTCAAAATTTGCATTGTTTGAGCCAACCTATTGTATGGTATTTGTTTTAGCAGCTCAGAAAGAATGAAATAAATATTTAATGGTAAAGGTGCATGATATATTCAACCTAGTCACAAGAGTCTAGAATTAAAAAATAGACAAGTAGACAAACAGACAGATATAAATATATACATATATAGATATAGGATACTGAGAGATAGATAGGTAGATATGTGATAGTTAGATAACTAGATAAAGATTGAATGCTATGACAAATGAGACAGAATATTAAAAATGTTCAATTTGAGCATCTGGGTGGTATGTATGTAGGAGTTGCAGGTACTTTGGGGCTATGAACTTATGTTAATATATATATTAATAATTTTAATGGTTATGTCTTATGGTTGAACTGACCCATTTTTCAGTATATAATGACCTTCTATGTCCTTTGTAAAAATTTTGACTTAAAATCTATTTTATCTGGTACCAGTAGAGCTACCATAGCTCTTTGTAAATATTTGCCTGGCTTATCTTTTCCATTCTTTCACTTTCAACCTACCTGTATCTTTGAACTTAAAATGAGTCTCTTGTAAATAGAATATACTTAAGTTATGGTTTTCCAATCTACCAATCTTTGCCTTTTGAGTAGACAGATTAATACATTTATATTAAATATTTTAAGTAACTAGAGCTATGCAGGACTTTTTCTACCATTTTGCTATTTGGTTTGTGTGTCTTTTTTTTGTCCTTATTTCTTCCATTGATGCCTTCTTTCAAGTTTATTTGATTTTGTGTATTGTATTTTGATATATTTTGCTTTGAATTTGATTTGATATCAACTCACCTTCAATTGCAGACAAATATACCATTCCTATAGCACTTTGTACTCCCACATTTTTATGTACTTGTTACAAATTATACCTTTATATATTGTATGCTTAATTCATAGTTTTATCATTATTTTTAGCATTTACTTTTTAGAACTTGTGAAAAGTAAAAACATAGAGTTATATACAAAAATATACAAAATAATAGTGCTGACATTTATGATTACTCATATGATTACCATTACCTAAGGTCTTCATTTCTTTAAGCTTCTTAGATCCACTGTCTAGTGTCATTTCCTTTCAGTCTGAAGACCTCCTTTAGCATGGCTGGTAGGGCAGATCTGTTTGTCTTGAACTACCTCAGCTTATGTTTATCTGGTAAAGACATTTTTTATTAATTTTATTGCAACATAATTAACCATGCCATTCATTTAAAGTGTATAATCAACAATATTTTGTATAATTGTGGAGTTGTATATTCAGCACTATAGTCAATTTTAGAGCATTTTCATTACTCCAAAAAGAAGAAAAATCAACAAAAAAAACAAACAAATTAAAAAAATCCTTAAACCTTAGTAGTCACATCTCAATCTCTCTATCCTTCCCCTGTCATACATAACTACTAGTCTATTTCCATCTCTGTAATTTATTTCTGTTTACATTCTGTATAGATGGAGGGAAACAATCTGTAGTACTTTGGTCTAGTTTAAATCACTTAGCATGTTTCCTTTTTCTTTTTACTAAAAATGGAAGATTCTTAAAATATTACTATACTTTTCTGTCCAAGGTTTATTTTTGTTGTATTTTTGCCCAAATATCACCCTGGTATTAACCTCTTATAATATTAACATATATTTTTTCAGTTTCAGAGAAAAACATTTTATTTATGTACTAGTAACCATTGTCTTGGTTTGTCTCAGGGCTGTGGATACAAAGTACTGGATATGTATTGGGTTTTTAATAGGAATTTTATTAGAGGAGAATCTTATATTTCTTATGCTGTGAAATGTCCAAATCAAGGCACCGTCAATGATGCTTTTTCACTAAAGTCAGCTGCTAGTGATCCTGGCATCATGTCATGTGGCAAGGAAAGATGGCAGTTGATGTCTGCTGAGGACCCTGCCTTCCCTTGAAGGCTCACCATCTCCAAGAACTCAGCTGTGGGCAAAAAGGCATATGGCTTGTCTCTATCTAGGCCTCTTCTTCAGCCTTGGCTTTGCTGCTTTCTCCCTGAGTTCAGCTATGGACAATCAGGCATATTGTAGTGCTCACCTCCTCACCTTGAGCTGTGCTATGGCTCTCAATTTGATTCCATTGATCTATGTGTCTACCTTTATGCCAATATCATGCTGTTTTGACCATTGTGTCATTATAATACATGTCAGGGTAAGGAATTGTGAGTCCTCCAACTTTGCTCTTCTTTTTAGGATGTTTTTGGCTATTTGGGACTTGTTTCCCTCTAAATAAAAGTGGAAGTTCACATTTCTATTTCTATAAAGTTCCTTATTGGAAATCTGATTGGGATTGCATTAATCTATAAATCATATTGGGGAGAATTAATATTTTCATATGTTTAGTCTTCCAATACATGAACAAGGAATGTCCTTGCATTTGTTTAGGTCTTCTTTGTTTACTTTTAACAGTGTTTTGTAGTTTTGTAAATACAATTCCCTTGTATATCTGGTTAAATTAATTTCCAGATATTTTAGTCTTTTTGTTGCTATTGTAAATGAACTTTTTCTTGATTTTCTCTTCAGCTTCCCTGTTATTAGTGTTGAAAAACAATACAGATATTTGTGTATTGATCTTGTATACTGTCAATTTGTTGAAGTCATTATTAGCTTTTGTGGCAGTTTGAGATTATTTAATGAATCTGAAAAAGGGACGCATTTCTTGAACTATTTTATTTCTATAGATGAGATACCCTTTGCATTAAATATGGTTGAGGGTCCTTTGATTAGATTACTTCAGAAGATCTCTTTAGGACATTTGATTGACTAAATTAGTGAGCTGTGACTCAGGTTGAGTTTCTGCCACCTTCCTGGGTCAAATATAAATTGAAACAAAGAGATAGACAGACTTAGACAGACACAAGAAAAAATGATCTGCCATGTTTGATAATAGTCATGTGTGAAAGGACTAGATGATCACTTAGACACAAAGCCCACAAGAGACTGGGCCTAAGGATCAGCACAAGAGAAGACAAGCCCTGTGCCAGGTTCACTTACAGCTGCAGAAAGACAGTAAACATGACAGAGATCAGCAGCCATCTTGCTACCCCACCTGGTAGCTGACTAGTGAGAAACTACCTCTTATGGTACACAGATTTGGAATTTTCATAGCCTTGTAACTGTACATTTTACCACAAATAATTCCCCTTTATAAAAGCCAAACAATGTCTAGAACTTAGCATTGCCAACCCTTTAACAAACTTGAACAGAATTTGTACCGAAAGTGGGTTTGTGCTGCAACAATTACCAAAAATGCTCAGATTTTATTAAAGGGTTAGGGGAATTTTTTGGAAGAATTGTGAGATGCTTCATAGAAATGGCATAGTTTGCTGTGATGAGACTGTTGGTAGCAATATGGACCCTACTGTTTTTTTCAGTGAGGCCTTAGAAGGAAGTGATGACCCTATTATTGGATACTGGATGAAAGCAATCTGTGTTTTAAAGTTGAAGAAACTTAGCAAGATTGATTTCTGATGGTATTATGGAAGGCATAATTTGAAAATGACAAACTTGGCCATCCAAAGTAAATTTTGAAAATGCAGACTTCTCCTTGCAGTGTATATCAATGCCAGTGGAAAGAGATAAACTGAGGACTGAATTGTTGGTCACAAAGAAACCAGAGATTGATTTAGGAAATTCCAAACTTCTGGAAACAAGCCCCCAGAGGATAATGGCTTATATAAAGACTTAACTAAACTTGGAACTTGTAAGTCAGGATTAGAAAGACAGTAATCAAGGAAAGACTTGCAGAAAAGCTGCCTGGTGGCTTGGACCCCTGTTCCCTGAATGATAAACCAAAAAACATTTGCAGTAACTGTATGAACCAAACTGCTGTCAATCATGACTAAAGGTATAGGGAAGGGAGAGATGGATGGGAAAAATGACTTGAAAAGAAAAATTTTAGAAAGTGAGGTTGGGAATTCAGAAATCTCTTTTGGTCAAGAGAGGGACCACAGCCATGTCTATGGACAGGATGAGTTTGCCCAAGGATTTTAAGATGGTGGATGTTCAAGCCCACTGTTCAGGGAGAGTTTGGCCACCCTAGGCTCGAGAGAGGGTGGAGTATATACTCCATTTGTTAGGGACAGTGAGGTGCCACCTCTCTGAGGGGTGTGTCCTGTTGCCCATAGTTTGGGGATTGTTAGGTCACCACTCTACTGCTCAGAGGGGGTTGGGCCTATTCTTCACTGATCAAAGAGAGTCATGTGCCACCCCACTGTTTTTAGGGGTTTGGGCCTGATTGCTAGATATTAGGGAGATTGTTGCCACCACCTCACTGTTGTAAAAGGGTTAAGATAATTCTCTAGAGATTGTAGAAAATGTGGCCATCACCCAAATTTTCTTGGAGGGTGAGATCTGGAACTCAGTTGCCACCCAGGTGTTTGAAGTGAGAGGGGCCAAAAATATGGCCATTGGGTAAGCTCTTGGAGAGAGAAGGCCCCCATGAGGCCCTGAGGAAAAGAAACCACCATTTTAAGGATGACTCTCAGACTTTGAAATCTAATGGAGTATGCCCTGAAGATTTTTGGAACTGTTAGGGACCCATAACTGTTTCCCTCCCAATTTCTCCTTATGGTAATGCAAATGTTATCCTATTTCTATTCTTCATTTTTATATTGAAAGCAGATAACTTATTTTGTAGGTTTCACAAATCTACAGCCAAAGGAAACTTTTGACCCAAGACAAACTGTATTCTTATAACTGAATTTGCTATGATTTTGTACTCAGCATTGTTCCTTAAATGATTTATGTCTTTTTGGAATAAGTCTTTTTGGGATTCAGTGTGTGGAGTGTGGCAGTTTGAAATTATCTTACGACTCTTAAAAGAATATTATGCTTGTAAATCAACCTATTCTTCTGGATGTGATAACCTTTGATTTCATTAAAGTCAGCTGAGGGTACTTTCATTAGATTACTTGATAAGATTTCTTAGGGCTTTAGGTTGGATTACATCAGTGAGGCTTGATTCAGTTTGAGTCCTTGCCCCATTGATAGGTCTGATATTATTGGAAACATGTAGAGAGAAAGACTTAAACAGACACATGAATAAATGTGCTGCTATATTTGACCTGGCCATGTGAGAGAGGGGTAGAAAACTGCTTAAATATGAAGCCCGAAGAGACTAGGCCCACAGATCAGCTCACAAGGAGTCAAGCCCTCTGCCAGGTTTGCCTACAACTGTAGAAAGGCACCCATATCAGCAAAGATAGATGACCATTTTACTTCCCAATGTGACAGCTGGCTTTGGTGAGAATGCCCTGATTTAGATTTTTCATATGTTTGGAGCTGTAAACTTTTACCCCAAAAATCCCCTATATAAAAGCCAACCTATTTCTGGTACTTGCTTCAGAAGCCCTATGGCAAACTGAAACAACTCTACTAGCTTTAATCATATTTTGAAATTTTCCAAATATAAGATCATTTCATCTGTGAACAGTGAATTTTAATATTTCTTTTTCAACTTGTATGACTTTTATTTCTTTTTCTTGCCTAATTGCTCTAGCTAGAACTTCTAGCACAATGCTGAATAACAGTCATGGCAGAGAGCTTCATTATCTTTTCTCCATCTTAGATGGAAAAGTTTCACACTCTTCCCATTGTGATGTTGGCTGTGGAATTTCCATATATGCCCTTTATCATATTGATGAACTTTCCTCCTTTTCCTATCTGTGAAGTGTTTTTCCACAAAAGGTGCTGTATATTGTGAAATGCATTTTTTTGCATCAATTAAGACAATCACGTGTTTTTTGCCCTTCAAATTGTTAATGTGGTGCATTATGTTAATTGATTTTTTATGTTGACTCACCATTGCATTCAAGGAATAAAACTTCCTTGATTGTGGTATTGGCTTTAATTTGCATGTATTTTTTGAAAAAATTTTCACCTATATTCATTAGAACATATTAGTCTGTAACTTACTTTTCTTGTAGTATTTTTATCTGGCTTTAGTTTTGGTCATTTTGGCTTCATAAAATATGTTGGGTAATTTTCCCTTCTTTTCAAATTTTTGGAGGATTTTAAACAGAAGTGGTATTAATTCTTCACAAAATGTTTGGTAAAATTCACAACTGAAATCATCTACTTTTGTCCTTTTCTGTGTTGGTAGATTTTGATTACTGATTCAATCTCTACTTATGATTAGTTTATTCATTTCCTGTATTTCTTGTAGAATCAATGTATGTTGTTTTTTATTATCTAGTAATTTGTCCATTTCAATTTGGTTGTATAATTTATTGGCATACAGTTTCTCATAAGAACCTCTTTTGATCCTTTTTATTTCTGTAGTGCCAGTCATAAAGTCACTCCTTTAATTCATGGTTTTATTTATTTGCATCTTCTCTCTTTTTTATTTATTAGTCAAGCTAAGGATTTGCCAACTTTATTGACCTTCTCAAAGAACCAGCTTTTGTTTTTATTGAGTTTCTCTATTGATTTTTTTGTTTTTTATTTCATTTATTTCTGCTCTAATTATTGTTATCTCTTTCCTTCTTCTAGCTTTGGGATTGGTTTGTTGTTTTTTCCTAGGTCTTCCAGGTGTTCAGTTAGATCATCAATTTTAGCTCTTTCTTCTTTTTTAAAGTAAGCATTGAGGGCTATAAATTTTCCTCTCGGCACTTCCTTTGTGGTGTCTCATAGGTTTTGACATGTTGTGTTCTCATTTTCATTCATCTCAAGATATTTGCTGAATTCTCTTGCAGTTTCTTCTTTGACCCAATGATTGTCTAAGAGTGTGTTGTTTAATCTCCATATATTTGTGAATTTTCCCTTCTTCTGTCCATTATTGATTTCCAGCTTCATTTCATTATGATCAGAGTAATTTTTTGAATAATTTCAATCTTTTAAAATTTACTGAGACTTGTCTTGTGACCCAACATATGTTCTATCTTGGAGAAGGATCCATCAGTACTTGAAATGAATTTATATCCAGCTTTATGGAGGTGGAATGCTTTATAGATATCTCTTAGGTCTAGTTCATTTATCATATTATCCAAGTTCTCTGTTTCTTTATTTAGCTTCTGTCCAGAAGTTCTATCCAATAATGAGTGGTGTATTGACATCTTCAACTATTACCGTAGAGACATCTATTTTTCCCCTCAGCTTTGCCAATGTGTGCCTCATGTATCTTTGAGCACTGAGTTTATGTACATAAACATTTAGTATAGCTATTTCTTCCTGTTGAATTTCCCTTTTTATTAATATATAATGAACTTCTTCATCCCTCATAACAGTTTTGCATTTAAAATCTATTTTGTCCGATATTAGTATTGCTATTCCAGCTCTTTTTTGGTTACTATTTCCATGAAATATCTTTTTCCAACCCTTCACTTTTATCCTGGTTGTGTCCTTACATAAGAGCTGAATCTCTTGTAGACAACATATAGAAGGCTTACATTTTTTATTCCATTCTATCAGTCTGTGCCTTTTGATTGGGGAGTTCAAGCCATTAACATTCAATGTTATAACTTTAAAGGCATTACTTACTTCATCCTTTTTGACCATTGGCTTTCTGTTGTCATACCACAGTAAAGTCTATCTTTTTATCCTTTCTAATATTCTTCATTTTTACACTCTTCTCCAATTCTTTTGCCCTTGTTTTTTCCTTTCCGGCTGCAGCACTCCCTTTAGTATCTCTTGTAATTCTGGTCTTTTGGTAGCACATTCTATCAGGTTTTCTTTGTCTGTGAAGACTTTGAACTCCTCTTCATTTTTGAAGGACAGCTTTGCCAGATACAGAATTCTTGGCTGGCAGTTTTTCTCTTTAAATACCTTAAATACATCATACCACTTTCTTCTCTCCTGCATGGTTTCTGATAAGAGGTCAGCACTTAATCTTATCAAGTTTCCCTTGTATGTGATGCTTTGCTGTTCCCTTGCTGTTTTAAAAATCTTCTCTTTATTTCTGATATTTGTCATTCTGAATAGTCAGTGTCTTGTGATAGGTCTGTTCATATTTATTCTCTTTGGCATGCATTGTCTTTCTTGCATATTGATATTTATGTCTTTCATATGAATAGGGAAGTTTTCTGTCATTATTTTCTCAAATATTCTTTCTACCCTTTTTCCATTCTACTCTCCTTCTGGGACACCAATAATGCTTATGTTTTTGCATTTCATGTGGTCATTCAATTCCATGAGACCCTGTTCCTTTTTTTCTATTTTCTTCTCTTTCTGTTTTCCTGTCCTTTGCAGGCCTGATGTTCTGCCTTCAGAATTACTAATTCTGTCTTCAAGCAGTTCAAGTCTGCTCTTATGTGTTTTTTTTTTTTAAACTCTAGAATTTTTATTGGCATTGTTCCCAAAGCAGCTAAAAAAACAATACCTGGCATATAGTAGCTGCTGCCCAATTAAACACTTTTAAACAAGTAATTTAAATGAATTTAAGCAAAATATTAGATATTTCTCTTCTTAATTCTTAAATTTCTCTCTCCTGTCTCTATACTTCAGTTTTTTTTTAACGTTTTTCCTCTTAACTTTATTTGTACATTTAATAATCGAAAATATAAACAATTAAAAACTAAAAAGTAAACACAGATGAATAAATATATACATTTCTCCATTAAATGTAATGGATACATATAAATTTTTTTTTTTGATCAAACAATATGTTACACAATATATTTAGTTCATAGTAATGCATTCATACAGTATTTGTCCTTTTGTGTCTGGCTTGCTTCACTCAGCATAATGTCCTCCAGATTCATCCATGTTGCCATATGCTTTACGACTTCATTTCTTCTTAGAGCTGCATAATATTCCATCGTGTGAATAGACCACAGTTTGTTTATCCATTCGTCTGTTGATGGACACCTGGGTTGTTTCCAACTTTTGGCAATGGTGAATAATGTTGCTATGAACATCGGTGTGCAGATGTCTGTTCGTGTCACTGCTCTCAGTTCTTCTGGGTATATACCCAGTAGTGGTATT
>JAQZBX010109553.1:0-10452 GCA_029593785.1 Cabassous unicinctus
TTTTTTGTTTTGTCCGTGTCTTTGTCTCAATCCTTTGCTGGATAGCTCGGAGTCTCCGTTGACTTGTCCCGCGGGCCGGGACAGCAGGCCTGGTTTATTTCTTCTTCACCTTACTCTTACATACAGTCTTTCAGGTCCCAGCCCAAAGGTGAAGGGTGTTTCACTATTTTTCCAAAATTTGAGAGACTCCAGATACTGATTTTTGTTCTCCTGTTTGTAAAAAACTATCACATATACCACCCAGACTCAGTAGCCTCGTCAAAGGGAAAAAGTCTGTTTCTAGCCAATGTGATCTTGGTCAAGAAATTTCACATTATATGAGTAGCACTTTGATATTTTTAGCATTAAAAATACATTTCATTGGCCTTTTCTGTTTATCTTCTTCTGGAGGGTTGGTCAATTTACTAAGTCTGCAATTCCTGGCTCTGGAAGTATAGACATATTGATGTTTTCCTGGGACAAGAGGATATTATGAACCTTCCTGTAGTAGGATGAATGATGACTCCTCATAATGTCCATGTCCTAATTCCAGGAACTAGTGAATACGTTACATTACATATGTTATGCTATGTTATGTTAAGTTACATATGGTAACAGGGACTTTGCATTCAGAAAATTCAGAATTTTGAGATGGAGAGATTATCCTGGATTATCTGGGTGTATCCAATATAATTGTTCGGCCTCAAAGCTGGGCCTTTGGGGATAACCAGAGAGGTAGAGAAGAAAAACTTTAACATGAGAGTTAGGTAGAACTCACATTTATTATGTCTGCAGACAGGAGCCAAGTTTGGTCTACAGTGACTCAGAGCTACTTCCTGCGCTGCAGTTTTACTCTTGCTTAAATACCTAAGCTACTACTTAGCATTTGCTTTGATTATGCATTAGCTTTTATGCATATAGATGAACATACATAGCTAGCTATATAATTGTATAATTAGTATGTTCAGGAAATCATGCTTGCACATACATTGCATGATCGAAAAAGGGGAGGATAACTCCACCCCTGGGTGGGAATTTTACTATGTTAATTAAGCAAGTTGAAGTGAGAACAGCAAGGGGCTGCTTCTGTGCAGGTCCGGCCAACCGGTTGAAGCTGGTTTTCACACTTCATTGCTTCAACAGGATATTCTTGACCACAAGAAATGGAATTTGGCACCAAGAGAGTTGCATCTCATTACCTTCTAATTTACATATAATTCTTTCCTTTGTATCCTAGCAACAGGGAGAGAAACAAGTTACTTCCAGGTATTCGGTCATCCTACATCCGCCAGTTCCCTCCTTCTAGTTTTTGGCGATATTCTTATCGCAGGGGAAAGGACGAAGCTCAGATCTTCTGTAACTACTTCCTGCTGACACTATAGGCATCGATCTCTTGAGAAACTATTGTAAGAAGGTGGTCTGAGGAGGAAAAGTCAGTCTGTTAGAGTTTGCAATTGCTTTTGAATAAAGAGTTGTATTCATGATGTAAGTACGGGTGCAACCATCAAAAGAATTAAGATAGTAAGTAACGAAGGGGAGCAGCCACTTGGGGAAGCTGGACGGGTTCCAGAAGGAGAAATAATTTCCCCACGTTATGATGTTATTGGCTTTGTTTTTTAGTTCCTCTATGCTCTCACTTCTCTGGAGATCGGTAGCGAAGTATAAGGATGTCACTGCAGTTTAAGGATGCAAACTTAAGGATCCTTAAGAATGTAAACAAAGGTTTTAACTGGATTGTTTTCTTTGATCATTTGTGGTGTTACATGATTAGGGGTTTGTTTTTACAAAAGTTTGTTGAATTTGTTTAAGTAGGCTCTTCTGGCCACTGCTTTCAACGTAGAGATTAACTGAAGCATTCCACAGTACAGCTGGTCTAGGTATTACTTGATATTCATGGTGCAAATTTACAAAGTACCAACACTTGGTTCTTTGTAGAGGTTTTTGGAGGATTTGCAAAACAGGTGTGAGGGATGATTAGTAACTTCTCTCAGGGCTAGTTATTGGTAGGTTCTGTAAGAGAAAGAACAGAATTAGTATCTGGTGGAGTTTTAATCTTTCTGAATAAGAAATGCAGGTTCCCAGGTGGCTGCACTTCGTATTTCTCTTCATACTCAGGTGTGGTCTCTGGTTTAGGACCTCCTTTATCTGCAGGATCTGATAAGTAGTAAGGATTTGCTCTGGTGTGATGGACCCAGAACTTGATTCTCTGTAACTTAAGAGAAGAATGAGAAGTTAATAGTACTGTGTAAGGTCCCTCCCATTTAGGTTTAAGCTGACCTTCAGGGTGTTTGTTTTTCCAAACTTTTAGAAGAACCTGATCCCTGACTGAGAAAGGGGTGGAGAGGCTGGGCAGTTGGGTATTTTAGGCACATATTTGAATATGTGTGGATGGTGGTGAGGAGATCTCCTAACTGTAAGGCCCACTTATGGAGGGCTCCCTCTGAGGTTTTTGGGGAATTGGGTTTTTTCCTCTGGTTGTTTAGAAAGGGACTTCTGTACATAAGCTTGAAAGGACTTAAGTCCTCTTCTAGGGGCCTCTCTGACCTGGAGGAGAGCTAGGTTAAGTGTTTCTGTCCATTTTAACTGTGTTTCTTGACAAATTTTATTTAAGGATTTCTTTAAAGTATAGTTCCTCTTTTCCACCTTTCCTGATGACTCAGGTCTCCAGGCTGCATGAAATTTCCACTTAATTCTGAGATATTGGTTGACACCTGGCACCACAGCTGAAATAAAATCATGTTCATTGTCTGACCCAGTTGTTTGGGGAAGCCCAAACCTCAGGATGATTTCCTGGAGGAGGAATTTAGTTACCATGAAATGCTATTTTATGCAGAAGGGATGTTTCCACTCATTCTGAAAAGGTGTTTACAAATACTAAAAGATACTTAAATTTTCCTGTGGTTTTATAATAATGTTTGGGTGACTCCTATTTCCCATGCGTTTAAGATTCCCAACCAGCAAGGCTGCATAGGCCAGCACTATGGCCAAGTGACCTAATTTTTCCAATTTTTATGGTTTGAGGTATAGGCAACAACAGATTATTATTACTTCCCCTTTGGGGCAGTAGGGTTACTGATCCTTTAATTCATATCCTCATTGTTTGCATAGGTCTTGCTATTAGAATTTCAACTGGAGCAGGGGCCATAACCTGAGGTGCTGAATTTAAACAGGTTAAGGTTGGAGACAGTTTCTTAGTTCATTGTTGTAAAAATCCTCTATCACTTTTTATTTGCTCCCTTCAAAGGCTATTCAATCTTTCAATAAGACCTGCACCAGTGGGGTTATAAGACAGATGGAAAGTTGAAACAATATTCTGATTCATAGCTTAAGATGGCATGAGGTGACCAGTAAATGGAGTTTCTTGGTTACTGTCAGTTTGGACTGGCACCCTGTATAGGGCACTTACTTTTTTGGTAGCTAATAGCAGCTTGCTGTTTACAAGAGTTGTGTGGCAGTATCTGTGGCAGTGAAAGCATACCTTGCAGAGGGCACTGATGTAATCCACTTGCCATCATGCTATTGGAGTCTTTGCTTGGCCAATATGTTCCATCCGGTGAGGTAAATGTTGCAGTCATAGGAGTGAGCACGATGGGCACTCGTGGGTGATGTCCACGAGCTGCTGGCGAGTAACAGGTAGCTGGAACTGCTGCCACAGGGTCTGGTAGCCATGATGTCTGCTTTTCCCTCCGGAGTTACTCTGCTGCTTCTGGGGTTTCAACAGCACAGTTTCAGATTTTCGTGAGGGTATTTGCCTCAGCATTCCTGAGAGGGGTGTTGGAGGAGTGGGCAGGGATGTGATAGACAGTTATCTGTTATCGCTGGCAGGTGGCTCAGATGTCTTTCCACAGATTTCTCCTCCACAGAGAGCAGCCCGTTACAGTTCATTGTTCCTGCCTTGTTTCTAGTATTTGCAATTCACCCTTGGATAGGGATGGTAGTTTTCAGAGTGATTGGACACTACTGGGTTAGTTCCTCTACTTGCAATGGGGCCTGGTATGTGGTACACAGTTGCTTTTCAAGTGGCCACATCATAATTTGGCCCCCTTCCACAATTGGGACCAAAACCCAAGGGGTATTTGCTTAGAATGTTGTCTTTGCCACAAACCCCACCCAAAGTTAATACTGGTGCTGACTACATCCAATTCACAGGGTAAGTTAGGGTCTACGCCCCTTAATGCTTGAGCCTGTGCTATTGCTCTCTACTTAGTTAAAAGCAGCTTGCTGGGGGTCCTCCATTCCCATATACAACCTTTTCTGATTAACATATATATGTATATTTGAGCTAAATGAGGGATGAAGGGTTTCCAGTACCCTCAACAACCCCAAAAAGGCCATTAATTGTTTTGGAGTTTGGACACAATAAGATTAAAGTACAAAAAGCTATTTTGATAAAACAGACTTTCTGCTTTGTATTTTAACATAAGTGTGTATTTAATTTTTTTGGCCATTTGAATAGAGCTCTTTTAAGAATTTATTTGTTAATTTAATATTATCATCCAGAAGTATGAAAATATATGCTGAACAAACAGACAAACACAAAAGAGTTAAGTCACAACAACAGAAACATAAAGTTTACTAATTTGACTTACAATTCTTACTCCTTTGGTATGGTTGTTTCCAAGCTTTCCATCATTTCACATCTTTGGTTTTTACTGCTTTTATGATCTTTGACTGGGGCTGAAGGGGACTTGCACAGCATTAACTCACAACTTTTTAGTTTCTTTATCTTGCCAAAACTCAAAGAAGATTTAAACATATGGGACTTTTTGCCCACTTTTCTTGCTGTTTACAAAACAAGTTTAATTGCAATATAGTGTTAAAATTTAAAGACTCATTTTTTGGCCAAATTTCTCTGTCATTTAATCTATACGTAGGTTAAGCTTCATTACCAAGAAATAACTATGCTTCTGTAACCCAGATCCCCCAAATTTAGACCAATTTTTCAGGCTTTGTCCTAGTGATGAGCACTCAGGTACTGATGCCTCATTCCCCATGGTGGCAGAGAGAGAGAGAGAGGGAGAGAGGGAGAGAGAGAGAGAACAGCCAAAACAAAGGCACAAAAGGCAGTGGGCTTCCCCTTTTAGGAAGCGAGGGAGTGGGATTCAAACCCACAAAACCTCTCCCACTACCACCAAACCTTCACTACCTTAGTGAAGGTAAACCAGATGCTAACTTGTAGTTAGCCAAAGTCAAACAGTGGGTTTCCCCTTTAAGGGAGTGAGGGAGTGGGACTCAAACCCATGAAGCCTCTCTGACTATAACCAAACCTTCGCTACTTTAGTGAAGGTAAACCAAATGCTAACTTGCAGTTAGCCAAAGCTGAAGAGAAATGGCAAAACTGAAACCAAATGCTAACTCATGGTCAGCCAGAAGGAAAACACAACAACAGAAGTAATAAAGGAATGAACTCACCCACCAAGGGAAGGAGACGAACCAGTTCTCTGTCCTAACCTCCTGAGCTGATTTCCTCAGTGGCTGGAAAGGAACTCTGCCCTGGGTAACCCCCAAGTCCTTGGGAAATCTCGAGCGGCCGCTGGAGTCGGGGATGCCCCGATGTGGACAACCCCTTCTCAGTCCACCTTGGAAGCGTTTTCTGGTTACCATTTTTATTTATTTATTTCAGTCCCAGTGGAGTGGCCAATTTGTTAGGCCCCAAAGCTGGGCCTTTTGGGATAACCAGAGATGTAGAGAAAAAAAAACTTTAACATGAGAGTTAGGCAGAACTTACATTTATTATGTCTGCAGACAGGAGCCAAGGTGATTCTAAAGCAACTCAGACCCAACTCTCTGTGCTGCAGTTTTACTCTTGCTTAAATACCTACTACTTAGCATGTGCTTTGATTATACATTAGCTTTTATGCATATAGATGGACATACATAGCTAGTTATATAATTGTATGATTCATAAGTTCAGGAAATAATGCTTGCACATACATTGCATGATCAAAAAAGGGGAGGATAACTCCACCCCTGGGTGGGAATTTTACTATGTTAATTAAGCAAGTTGAAGTGAGAACAGCAAGGGGCTGCTTCTGTGCAGGTCCGGCCAACGGGTTGAATCTGGTTTTCGTACTTCATTGCTTCAACGGGATATTCTTGACCACAAGAAATGGAATTTGGCACCCAGAGAGGGTTGCATCTCATTACCTTCTAATTTACGTATAGTTCTTTCCTTTGTATGCTAGCAACAGGGAAAGAAACAAGTTACTTTCAGAAATTCAGTCATCCTACATTCATCATAATCACAAATGTCCCTATAAGAGGGAGGCAGGAGGATTTGAGTTAGGGAAGGATACGTGATGACAGAAGCAGGGATGAGAGGGAATGAGAGAGAGAGAGCGATTTGAAGATGATATATTGCTGACTTTGAATATGAAGGAAGAGACCACAATTAAATACTGGTGACTTCTAGGGGCTGGAAAAGGCAAGGAAACAAATTATCCTCTAGAGACTCCAGAAGGCATGCAGTCCTGCTGGCCCATTTAAACTTCTCACTAAGATAACAAAGTTGTGTTGTTGAAAGTCTCTGATTTCATGGTAATTTGTTATAGAATCAACAAGAAACTAATATACTTCCTTTGAATTTTGGCTTGAGATACAGTGAGCTTTTAGTCATAGATAAAAATTTTGCTGGTTAAAAGGATACTCATAGTAAGAGATTGGGAATGAAGAACAGATCAGAGATCAAAATATACATTTTTGTTTGTGAGACTGCTTCCTTCTTATTCAGGCAGGGAGCTGATTTCATAATTCATTTTCAACAAAGGGAAGTAAGCAAGAACAGAGGAAGCAGCAGCTTGATAGACGTCTTCTCAAGTCATAATCTTCAGGAAAATTGCAGAAACTTTGGAGAAGGTAGAAAGTACAAGAAGGATTGTATGAAGAAGTAGAGTGTGTTATGAGAAGAAAAGCACAAATAAAAAGATTTCGCCAATGTGACTAAATCTTGAAGATATCATGTTGAGTTAAATAAGCCATACACAAAATGACAAATATTGAATGATCTCACTGATTTGAAACAATTAGAATAAGCAAACTCAAGGAGTCAGAATGTAGACTATAGGTTGCCAAGGATAGGGAGGGAATAGGGAATGGGAAGTCAAGGCTTAAAATGTACAGGGCTCCTATTTGGAATGATGGGAATGTTTTGGTAAAGGATGGGGGTGATTGCAGCACAACATTGTGAACACAATTAACACTGAAATATATATCTGAATACGATTAAAAGGGGAAATGTTAGATTGTAAATATGGTTAACAGAATAAAACTTTTTGAAAAGTCCATGGAACTACACTATCCAGTGAACCCTAAGTTAAACCATGGACTTTAGTTAATAGTGCAATTATAAAAATGGGCTATCATCAATTGTAACAAATGTTCCTCATGAATGCAAGACATTGATGGTGGGCTGGTATACGGGAATCCTATATTTTATGCACGATTGTTCTGTAAACCCACTTCTTTACTAAAGAATAAAAAAGATTCCTGTGTGAATCATGGAACAAAAGCATTTAAGAGTCACTAGGCTGAAGGGGCCATGTAGATAGGGACAATGTCCAGTCTAGTGATGTCTAAACTGGACACATGAACAAAGGGCACACTCCTGGCTCTCTTAGGATTTGGCACAGGTTATCTTGGCACTTTCCACTTGTAGTTGTAGAAGGAGACATGACTTGTCTTCTGTGGGAGAGAAGAATTACAAGTTAGTTAAGATTGCATTTCTTCCAGCCCAATGGGATGTGGATTCATATTAAAATTAAATTAGTTTACAGACAATAGGAAGAAATTCAATATTGTGCACCTGAGTGGACATAAATTCATAATTTCTTCATATTTTATGTCTAATTTATGATTCTAGAAGATTTTCCAGATGAAGTTCCAATTCAAACTCTTGAGCAAGGAAATATAATCTTCCCTCTAATCAGCAGACATATATCTTTTCTGAGCAATCATTTAAAGTTTACTTTGCCTACTTGTAGCTGTCTTTCTCCAATTTTGATTCTGAACTCATCTCTACCTGTGTATCAGCAGTAGTCACCCTTTAACACACTAGGTCCTAATTCTAGGTTCACCAGTGTTAAAATTCTCATGGTTCAAAAAGTCCTATGAAGATAATTATCATCTTTCATAAATGCAATCTCTAGATTAGTGTCTTTATTTTTAATATTTATTTACTTATTAAACAATTTATTGAAGTATATCATTCATACATGAACACACATAAACAGTAAGTGTTCAGTAAATATTGTGATCTTACAAAACAAACATGCATAACATCATGCAGGGCTCCCACACATCACACACCCCCCACAAACACCCTGCATTGTTGTGAAACGTTTGTTAACAAATCATGAAAGAACATCATCAAAGTATTACTACTAACTGTAGTCCAAATCTTCCTCCCCTATACATTTTTTAAAGGATTTATTTACTTTTATCCATTTTTACCCCCCCCACCCCCGCTTTTTTGCTGTTTCTGTGTCCATTTGCTGGGCAGCTCTCTGTGTCCATTTCCTGCCCTCTCTTCTCATTCTTCTCCTCCTGTCTTCACTGGGATTTGATCCTTGGAACCTCCAATGTGGGAGAGAGGCGTCCTACTACTGCCTGCGCCACCTTAGTTACTGGTTTTTCGGTGTGTCTCGTTTTGGCTCTCCCTTGTGTCACTCTCTTGTTACGTCATCATCTTGCTGCGTGGCTCATGGGGCCTGGTGGCTTACCTGCTGATGGGGCCTGGTGGCTCACATGCTTGCAGGGCCTGGCGGCTCACCCGCTTGTGGGACCTGGTGGCGCACCATGCACGGAGCCTGGTGGCCCACGCGCCTTCTATATTTTTTTTCCTCCTTCATGGAGCATTACATAAATATCACAGATTTGCTATTATGAGAGGCATTAAGGATTTCTCTTCTCTTCATTTTATAGTTCTCTGATTTTTGAAATAGATCTATTTCCAATATGCTAAAAAACAGGTAAGAGCAATTTAAGCTACCTTATTATGTGAATTGGTAAAATCTTGTTTTAGACAACCTGAAACTTTCTTGGATGTTAAAGAAAAATCTCTCAGATTTAGTGTAACTCAAAGAAATGGCATCATCACCAAAATTAGCTCTGTTTTACTTTTTTAAGGTCAAATGCAAGAGAGAATTGAGTTTAAAGATGGGTAGTTCATTAATCAAAGGAAAATAGCTTAGGAAACCCATATTTAGACTAAGAGAAATATAGAGCAATCAGATTGGGTTAAATCTTCACAAACGAGAAGAATGAATTAAAGGAGAGAAGAAATGAAGCAATGAACTGAGAGAAATCTGTCTGTGTTTTCATCAAAGAATAAAGAGGTAGATTTTATTGTAAGACATTGAAGATATCTGAAAAATTTAAGATCTTCCTTTGCTATTTTGCCTTTTAATATATTATTGATTACTAGTGGTCAGAAATCTTCAGAAATGCTTAAAAGACCTGTGAACTTTATTCAGGAATAATAAAATACAGAGAAGCAGGCAGTTAGGAAGTCAACAAATTTTTATTGAGTAATTATTACTATGTTCCTGATGCTAGGGAGACAGTGGGGGTACATAACAGAGTCCCTACTCTAAAATGTAGCTCTTACATCTCAATGGGATGGACATTGAAAATGAAAAATATAATCCTAAAAATGAATAAAACAACTTTTTATTAAGCTCTGAGACAACAAAATGTTTTCTGCTGGGACACAGAGAAGAGTGAATAGATTCAGGAGGATTGGAGAGAGTTGGCATTAAATAGATGAGAATCATATGCCAATTTTAATCTTAAAACATATGAGAGACTTCCGGGAAGATGGCTGACTAGTAACACACAGGAATCTCTTCTCCAGAAAAATAGCTAGAGAACAGGCTGAAACAGACCCAAAATAGATCTTCTAGGGTTTAGGACAGCAGGGGAAGACTGCACACCACTGAAAGGAGAGAGGGACAAAAGAGAGAAATCACGACGACAGAACCAGAAGCGTGAGTTTTTAATCAGCAGCGGCGGCTGCTGCCGGCACCCTCCCCCACACTCTTTAGAATTCTCGGGCCTCTGGGCCTGCGACTACAGACAAAGGGGGCTCCAGGGATCTACCACTCCCGGAAAGAGGAGAGAGAGGGACACAGCCTTAGGCTGACTCAGGTTCTGACCCGCAAATTTGGGCTGCGGAGCCCCACAGACCCCTGCACAGGGCAGTTTGCCCTGGGAGCCTAGGAAGGACTGGAGAAATTCGACTCTCCCAATCTCCCTCTCTTATAGCCTGGACTAATTGCTGAGAACTCCACAGGAGAGGGGAGAGAGAGCCTGGGGCTGACACCCTGCTTTTGACTCCCAGGTTTGGTCTGCCCTGTCCCGAGAGCCAGTCCAGGCTGGGTGGGGCTGCGCCATTGTTTGCCTTGGAGCCTGCAAGGGGTTAAAGATATTCAAATCTCCCAATCTCCTCCTCTACTAACAGGGACTGATTGTCGAGGA
>JAQZBX010109554.1:0-10452 GCA_029593785.1 Cabassous unicinctus
GATGCTTCTCTATGAGAAGAAAAATAACAACATAAACATTTTAAAACACACACACATACACACACATCACCTGATCTGTGCACCAGTACCACACGGCTACAATGGTCATTCCAAAGATCATTCCTGGCCACGGAATATCTCCACTGACAGCATCTCGGAAAATGTGGAAAGAGTCTGCCCGTGGAGTGTAGCATCTGGGGCTGATGGTCAGGTTGTCATGCTCGACTATGGATGGGATGGCATTCATGTACTTCTCTGTGAAACTCTCATAGCCTCCAACTTCAGCAAATGCTGAAAAGGCATCAGATAAAATGAAATGTGTTACAGAAGTTTAAGACACCTGGTGTTCCTGATTATTCCTCTGTGGTTAAGGTACCGTAGCACACCAGCCTGGTCAAATCCTCAGTGTCTTTCTTCTGGGATCCGTGTTTCTCTAGTACCAACATGAGCATTGACCCTGCTACCAAATTTACTTTCACAAAGTATATAAAGCAAGTTGCTCTTTATCTTTTCTTGTTGTAATGCTTTTTAAAATATTTATTAAGTTTCTTTCTTAATGGTAAAAGTAAAACTGTTACACAACAGATTGATATTGAAGCCTCACAGCCATCCAGAGAAGAAGCAAATTTGAAAGTGAGCTAATGAATGAGTCCTGTGAAATTAGCCATCAGAAAGCCTCAACTCCTCTGAAAGGGTCAGAAAGTGATGACCTCTCTTCCTGACACAAAGCCTGGCCAGTCTAACCTTAAAAATTGGGAAGATAAGGAGCAGAAATTGAAGGCAGCAAGTTAGATGTGAGTGAGAAGAACTGGTGTTACTCAGCCCACCTGGAGTCTGGAAAGGTTAATCAGGAGTAGAAAAGAACTATAATGGATGGAAGTCTTAGAAAGATGAGCTCATGCATCTGGGGCCATTTCATATAGGTTCAAATGAGGCATACAACTGTAGTGCTGAGGTCAACATTAATTCACTTTGTCATTGGTTATTTAATTGAGCACGTACTATGTGCCAGACATTAAGCTTGGCAGTAGAGATTTATTATGTGCAAAACAAGTGAGCAAGGTAGAAGCTTGTCCTAGTGAGGGGTACAGACAAGCAACCACAAAATGGGGGTAATTGCTCTGATAAGGGAAATAAGGTTTGTAACAAAAATACAGGGAAAAAGTGCATGGGAGATTCTTAAGAGTTGAGGAAGTCCCATCTCCTCATCCGAAGAATGAGGGAAATGAGGCTTAGAGAGGCTGAGTAATTTCCCAGAGAGTTCATCACTGAGGCTGGAAACAAAAGAACCATGAACAAGAACAGTGTAGAGGTTCTGGCTGACAAATAGAAATATTTGTTACTAGCAGTTGCTTCCAGAGCAGCACTGTGCAATAGGACTTTCTGCAGTGATGGAACTATTCTATATCTGTGCTGTCCAATATGGTAGCTACTAACCATACATTGGGCACTTGAAATGTGGCTAGGTGACTGAGGAACTGAATTTTAAATTTTATTTAATTTTAATTAAGTTAAATTTAAATAGCTACATATGATAGTGGTGTAAATATTGAGTTGAAATCACCAACTATCATTGAGAATTTGTCTGTCTTTGCAGTTCTATGAGTTTTTGTTTCATGTATCTTAAAGCTCTGTGATTAGATGCGTATATGTTCAGTATTTTTTTACTCCCTGCAGCTCAATTAGGTAGAGCATGGTGACTGCAGAACAGGGGTGGGATCAAGAGATGTTTATTTTCATCCATTTTACTATGTGCATGGAGTTCCTATCCAAAGATAAACAAATACCATAGTAGAAGAAAACAAAAATTAGCAAATTATAAATTCAGTTCATCAATATTGCCTGCTGGCATAACTTAATCAAAAGACCAAACTAACTATTGATAGTAATAAGTCAGAGTCATCAGGAAAATTCAACCTATCTTCGTTTATTACAATAAAGTGAGTGATGTTCTTTAATAGATTTCCACCTGAAACAGTCATATTAAGGTTAATATTTAATTATCTAAATTTTTGCTAATATTTAATCTTTCATTTCATGAAGATTCTATGTACATGAAAGGTTTTTAGGCATTGAATCCAGTAAGTCAATACTTTTCCAAAATCATCAAACCAGAAGTACTGATTTCATCCATTCTGAACCAAAGAAACAATGTTAAATAGGATAATTAATCTAAGCAATAATTTTCTAAAGGGGATAAAGTCCTTCTCCCCCATATCTTCATGCTGAAATAGTGGAGGAAGAAAGAATTCAGGCTGATATTTCAGTGATGGGAATTATATAAATGACTGGAAAATGAGTCCTGCTGGAACTGGGAGGCAACAGATAAAGAGCAGCCCAGAGAGACTGAGCAGAAACAGCCCACACACATGCCATCATCTGTCTTTGTTCACTTACCAAGCCCCATGAGAATAAAAGAGCCTATGAGCATGATGATGGTCTGGAGGGTGTCTGTGTATATCACTGAGGCCAAGCCCCCTGTGGAGATAAAGAGAAAGACCAGGGCATTTTGTCCATGAGCTCTCATTTATTTGCCTTCACCCCTGAGCTCTCCCCTACTCAAACCCTGGACATGACTCAGCAGTCCAGGCTGTGCTACAAGTTCATCTTTACCTTGGTGGTGACAAGGTTAACGATGAAGTTCCTAATTGCAGGTTGGTGTGGAACCAGAAATAGACAATATGACTGAGCTAAACGTGCATGCAGCAGACTCACCAGTGATTGTGTAAATAGCAGTGATAGCCAAGAGGATGAAGATTGCCAGGTAAAGGTCCAAGCCCAAGGCCAGTTTGATGAATATGGCTCCAGAAAATATGTCTGACTGAAAAGGGAACGGTTAGGATAGAAAAATTCATATGCATCTCAGGCCTCTGATTTCTCTGCTTTAATGTATCACCTCTTCTTTTCCTGGTAGACTCCTACTCATCCTTCAATACTCCACTCAGCTGTCTCCATATCTATACCTTCCATAAAGTCTTGATCAGTGATCTTCCCTCTTTTGCTTCTATATCCTCAGAGCTCTTTGTTCATTTCTCAATTGAATCACTTATTAAAGAGGTCTAGGGTCAGGTATTACATTTAATTGTCACATGTCTTCAGTTTCCTTTAATCCGAAACACTTCTACAGCTTTTCTGTGTTGTATGTAACATTAACGTTTTTAAAGAATTGAATCTCCCTCCCTTCTTAATCTAACAACTTTAATTTCAGATTTACCTGATAGTTCCTCACAGGCGGATGCAGGTTACGCATTCTTGGCTGGAATACTACATAAGTGTGTGTCCTTCTCAGTGCATCCAATCTGGAGGCATTCAATGTCCATCTGTTCCACAATGGTGACATTAATTTTTTATTTTTAAAGGAAATACCGGGAATTGAACCTGGGACCTCGTGTGTGGGAGGCAGGCACTCAGCCGCTGAGCATATCCACTCCCGGTGACATTAATTGGAGCCCAATTTCTCCACTGTATAATTACTGTTTTATTTTCCCCTGTATCTAATAAGCAGTCTGTGACAAGACACTTTAAGCCATGCAAATATCCTTCTTCTTCAAAATTTCCCCCTAGATTTAGCATTCATAGGTGGTTCTTAACTGATCCAATTTTTACTGTGATGGTTGCAAAATGATGATTTTCCAACTCCGTCCATATTTACCAGTCAGCCCTCAGCATTTCACTGAGGGTAAAAGCCCTCCCTTCTCCTCTACGTATCTACCTGTCTGTCTGTATGCATGTCTCTGTGTGTAAATATATACATACTATATTATATAAATTATATGTATAATTGATATGGATGCGTAGATTCATATTTTATCAATAATTTATAAATCATTATTGTATGCAATTGTTTTGATGCTCATATTCTCCTGGATTTGGCTAGTGGGAGCTCCCTCAAGCTGGCTCTGGTATAAAGTCTGTAGATGATATAATAGTTTGTATCCAAGTTCCTGATTTTAAACATTTGCAATGTGGTTTTCTAAGAGAATATTAATGTTTTAGAAAAAGAAAAGTGAAACCTTTACGGGTACGGGGACATCATGTCTGCAACTGATTACTAATATATCATTATTTATTAAAAAAAAAATATATATATATATATATTTTATGTTAAGTGAAAAAGATGAACTTTTTCAAGCCTGGGACAGGAGAGGACTATGAAAACAGTCCTAACCTTTCACAGTAAGCTGTTTAATGAGCAACCAGGGCAGAATCTGTTATCAGAGTGAAAAGGACACAAAAGGTCATGTCTAAGATTAATCATTATTAATATCATCTAAAATATAACTTGGGAGGCAAGAACAGACTCCTGCCACCATATCATTCCAGCCATCCCAGAACCCCATAGTCACACACGCTTTTGGCCTTTTCTGCTTCCCTCACCCATACCGGTCCCTCCCCACTACCAGGAAAACTGCTTCTGGAGGCTGCATTCCCCAGGGGCCCTTTTGGCCACTGCCATTCTGCCCCAGCAACTTGTTCATGCTCTTTAGAACCATCAAGTTAAAGATGTCAGAGTGAGAGGAGAGCTGGGAGGTCAGAGAGTCCACCCACTGTGGAACTGTGGAACATATAAGCACAGGGGCCCAGACACCCACAGGCTTCTCTGCTCCCCTCTGTCTCTCCTGTCCCTTCTCCTGTCCCTGCTCCTTCAAGTTCCTGCTCCATGAAGAGAACCCTAATAGTGACCATCCCCCTTCCTGAGTGTCATATAGCACACGTCTTCTACTTGTCCATGTATACTGTGTTCCAGTTCACATTTTAGTATATTTGTATATATTGTCATGGGGGCTAATTATTTCATGTGCAAAATTGTTGTCTCCCTAACTATATGGTCATGCAGGAATCGTAAAAACAGGAATCTTTGTTACTCCTAACACGTGGCTCAATAAAAAACGGTACATGCTAGGAAATGCTCACACTGCATTAGGAAGGCCTGTGCCATCTAATCTGAGCAGGTGGCTTATTTCCAACAATGACTCAACTCAATACAAGAGTGATAGTGAGAATCAGCTTCTTCTCTCACAAGCCTTAGGACAACTGCCTGGAGTGTAAACTTGCAGATTATTTCATTAGTCACCCATCCATGAGAAGCATATGAGTTACTCTTTATTTTCTATATGTGGCTGAATCTTTGAATTCCTTTCATCTTTCCTCACCGGTTATCTCTAAGGAAAATAACTTTTAAAAAATAATGAAATCCTTTGAATATTGATTTATAGGGGCAGTCTTAGATAAAATAGAATAAATTTAAGAAAAGAAAGTGTATAACACATAGAACATTTTTCTTCTGGTTCTGAGTCAGAGAGTCAAGCTGAAAACGAAAGTATAAACACATAGTGGCTCTGCCAAAGAGAATAAAGAGGTTATTGGGCAGTGAAAATGACAGGAGACCCAGGAAGTCCTCCTCCTCTCTACTTCTCAACAGCCGCATCACTTGACTGAGACATTTTGTTCTTTCTCTACATCTATGTTTTATTATCCTTAATGAGAAGGTGGATTTACACTCTGGAGCCTCTCACAACTTAAAAGTCTACTACTTGCTTACACAAAATACCTAAATAAGTAAATTCATAAAGACAGATAGTAGATTTTATTTTGCAGGAAAAGGGGGAGTTATTATTGCTTGATGGGTGCAGAGTTTGTGTTTGAGGTGATAGAAAATTTGGAGTCATGGATATGAGTGATGGTAGCACAATGTTGTGAATGTATTTATACCCCTGATATGCATACTTGAGAATAGTTAAGGTGGGACATTTCGAGTTGTATTAATGGTACTAAAATAAAAAGTTAAAAAAAGAAAAAAGTTGACTATGAACACAGGGTCTCTGAAGCTCCTGCCTTTCCAGAAGGACTTGGTGGTGAGAGCCCAGGTTGCTAAGACATGCAGCCATATGGTTCAGAGTGTAAGGGCTTTCAATAGCCTCCACATCTATCTCTGATCTTAGCATTCTGCCTCATCAAGGGCAGCTCTTGAAGACAGTATACAAAATCAGGTGACCTCACCGAGATACTCAAAACCACACAGATGAAGAGGGAGAGCACAGAGAGGTAGATCTGGAGTCGCTTCCCACCAAACCTCTTCTTCAGGTATTCCGGCATGGTCATCACCTGCACAGAGAGACGTCATCAGGATTCACCTTCAGAGCCCAGCACATCTGGGTTAGTCCACAGTTAGCAGGCACCTCTGGACAGTAGAGCACTGTACGTGGCACCTTGGGAATACAGAATTGAGAAAGGCACAACCTCTTGGAAGAGCAGCAAGGAGCTGGAATGCACGTAGACGTTGGAGTCAGACAACCTTGGGATCTGTTCCCAGTTCTGGCATTTACTAGAAGTGTGACCTTTTGCAAATGACAATCTCTCCGAATCTCCATAATCTCACCTGTAAACTGGGGGTTTAATGTGAAGATTCAAGTAAAGTACCTACAATACCTGTTTTGTGGTAGATACTCAACAAATAATTATTTTTACCTATAATCTTACACTCCAGTAGAAATAATATTACTTGTAAATAATGAATCACAGTTATGATGACATAATAAATAGATCATCAGACAAATAGCAAATATACATCTGGGTATGCATTTACATGGTCATCTTTACTGAAAGGAATAGAATTATACTAAAACCCTACTTAGAGAAAAAAAATGGGATGTGTGGGTATCATTACTGAAATGTGAGGTTGACTGTGATAAGTAGCATAAAAGGTACAGATTTCTGATTTATTCATAACAGATTAAGCTCATGATTTAGTTTATCCTAATATAGAAGGATGTTGGGTAAATATTTATTATATATTATTGAAAACAAGAAGGGAACTCTTGGCGGACCAGGAACTGTTAGGATGCCCTGAAAGATGGAAGACCACAACCAAGGACATATGAATGAGTTCTATGGCAATAAAAGTTGGCAGTTGCACCAAGGATGCAGTATCCTTTAACAGAACTTGTTCAAGCCTCGAAATGGAAGGGACCCAAGGATGAGCAAAGGGCGAGCATATAAAGACCTGCATTGGGACTGGCACGTCTCTGAGCTTCCTTGCCTCAGGACTTATTCTAGGATATGGCACCCCAAGGTCCAAGCACCAGCAGTCGAGAGAATAAATGTAGGAACTTGGCTCAGGGAGACAGGGCAGTGCCCCAGTTGGTTGGCAACACCAAGGTTGAAGGGGAGCCACAGTAGCCGTGGAATATCCTGCCACTAATTGGAGAAAGATTAACAGCACTGAACTATATATTTGAATGTGATTAAAAGGGAAATTTTATGTTGTATATAATGTTACTAGAGTAAAAATTTAAAAAGAACAAACAAAATTAAAATCATAGGATGGGGGAGCAGATGTAGCTCATGTGGTTGATCCCCTGCTTCCCAAGCATGAGGCCCTGGGTTTGATCCCCGGTACCTCCTAAAAACAAACAAACAAATAAAGGAAAAACCAACTGTCATTGGGGAGCAGATGTAGCTCAGTGGTTAAGCACTTGTTTCCCATGCATGAGGTCCTGGGTTCAATCCGCAGTACCTCCTAAAAAACAAAAACAAAAACAATCCAACAAAAAACCATAGGACTGTACAACACAAACAGTGAACTCTAATGTAAGCCATGGACTAGAGTTAATGGTACAATTATAAAAATGTTCTTTCATGAATTATAACAAATGTACCACACGAATGCAAAGGGTTAATAATGGCGGGGAGGTAATAAGGGATCTCTGTATTTTATGCATGGTTTTTCTGTAACTCTACCACTTCTCTAATGAAAATACAGTTAAAAAAGAGAAGCCTCTTTACAACTGTCAGAATGACAAAAACTAGAATGAAGGAAAACACCGTGTGTTGGTGAGGATGTGGGAACTCTCATGACAATAATGAGGAGCAGGAGGGCACCTGGCTGTAGCCATTCTCAAGAGCATTTTGTAGCACTTAGTGGATTTATATAACTAAATATCCAGAAGTCCTGGGACATATGAGCTTAGTGCAGTGGTTTCCAAATGGGGTGAATTTGCCCCCCTGCCCCAGGTGGCATTTGAAAATATTCTGTTCTCTTGGTATCTAGTGAGTAGAGCCCAGGGATGCTGCTTACCATTTTACAATTTACATGACAGGCCCCTACAGCAAAGAATTATCTGGCCCCATATGTCCATGGTGCTGAGGTTGAGAAATCCTGGCTTCGAGATCCATAAGAAGGAAAGTGCAAGGGTGTCCATCACCTTAGTATTTTTATTCACTTTTTAAATTATTCACATTAAAAATCTACATACAAGCAGGGACTCGGACAGATATCTGTGTATCAATGTTCATCACAGCATTATTCACAGTAGCCAAAAGGTGGAAGCACCCCAAGTGTCCATTAACAGATGAATGGATAAGCAAAATGTGGTATATTCATATAATGGAATATTATTCAGCTGTAAAAAGAAGTGAAGTGCTGGCACATTCTACAACATGGCTGACTCTTGAAGACATCATGTTGAGAGAACTAAGCCAGATGAAAAAGAACAAATATTTTATGACTTCTCTTATATGAAGTACTTAGAACAAGCAAATTCATAGAGACAGAAAGCAGAATAGAGGCTACCAGGAGAGGCAGGAGCAGGAGATGAGGAGTTATTGCTAAATGTATGTAAGTTTTAGTTTAGTGGGATGAAAATCATCTGGAGATAGACAGTGGTGAAAGTTACACAGTATTGTCAATGTACTTAGTGTCAAAGAATTGTCCACTTCAAATGGCTAAAATGGTTTTTTTGTTATGTGTGTCTATATATGTATATTAGAGAAGTTGTGGGTTTACAGAGAAATTATGCATAAAATAGAGGGTTCCTCTATTGCTGTGTATATTTACCAGAATTAAAAATAAATAAATTTATTAAATTTGCATACAGTAAAATTCTTTGTGATGTATAGATCTATGAGTTTTGGCAAATGACACAGTCATGTACCTACCACAATAGTCAAGATAAAAAACAGTTCCATCATTCTCCCAAATTCCCTCATGCTGCCCCTTTGTAGTGCTATAGAGTTGGAGGCAACCTAGGTGTCCATCAGTAGGGGAGTGAATAAGCAGCAGCCAGAAGCAATAAACTGGACGTATGTATAGAAGGGTGTAGTTTTAAAAGACAAAGCCAAATAAGGGAAGAAACAAAATAAAGTCAAACACAGGATCGCATTTATGTACATTTTAAATATATATGTACACACACACATCCCCAAAATAACACCATAGTATTCCAAGGAGACAGAAATATTAATAGCACATTAAACACATTCATGTGGACACTTGCAGGAAAAGGGTAAATGGAAGGGGGTTGGAGAGGGAAAGGGAAACATGAAAAATAACGCAAGAGAGGGGCTTTAGGCAGACTTTAAATGATGGTAAGCCATGAACCGAGGAGTGTGATAAACACTCTTGTTCTCCCACACATAGTGTGAATATATATAACATTATGTATGTATAGATTGTGTGGATATATATGTATGTATATAAAATGATTAACACTCCTATTGTGTGGAACTGAAATCCAATAAAGAAAAAAAAAAAGAGCAGCTGAGAATTATCCAGAATTAAGAATAATATAGGACTACAGATTGAGAGTCCTGCTGAGTGACACCGCAGCCCTCCAATGATCTGATACATCAAGGTCCCACCCATCTCTCCACCCCCAGCCCCAGCCCTTATGCTTCATCCATACTGAACCACTAATAATTCCCCAAATGTGCTGTGTGCTCTCTCATTGGGCTTTGCACACAACATTCCCTGGGTTCGGGGCACCCTTCATCACCCATCTTTGCCTGGTGGTCATCTGCTCATTCCTCAAGTCTCCACTCCAATGGCCCTCCTTCAGGGAGGCTTCCTTGAAGGCTCAGACTGGATTAGGAGCTCTTCTGTAGTGACCTGGGATTGCCCAGTCTCCTACAAGTGATGCCCAATTTATTTGTCTCGCCTTCCCAGAGGGGAAGCGATGGCTACTCATTCACAGATGCATCTCCGACACCAAGCAGGGTGCCTGGCATGAATGGGTGCTCAACCAATATTTCTGAGGAGATGTACTCTCCTTGAGCAACTTGCAAATCACCTTCTCCCACTGCCTGCTGGGTGTCTCCATTTCAGTGTCCTGAATGCAGCAAATACTCTCCCAGTTCCAAAGTGAACTAATTGTTCTCCCTCTCACCCATCCCCCGGTCCCCTCTGGAGTTCCCCAACTCCATTAATTGTAGTCTTATGCATCTAGGCCCCTAAGCTTGATGTCTTAGGTTTGCTCTTAATATCTCTCTCCACTGCCTTCCCCTCTAATCTGTCACCAACATGTCATCCCTTCCCCAGACACATCTCTCCTTCCTCTCTGTTTTCTTGCCTAGAGCCTCATGAGGTATCATATGACTGTCCTCACTATCTCACCTTCAGTAGATTCCTGGTCAAGTCTACTCTCCTCTCAGCTGCCTGAGTGCAGCTTCCTATGA
>JAQZBX010109555.1:0-10453 GCA_029593785.1 Cabassous unicinctus
TGATATGGGAAACTGGCATTCAACCACTGAGCGACGTCTGCTCCCCCAAGTTGGCTCTCTCATCTGTTTGCTTGCTGTTAGTTTTTTTGTTGTTGTTTTTAAGAGTCACCAAGTACTGAACCCATGACGTACAGTGTGGGAAGCCGGTGCTCAAAAACTTGAGCCACATCCACTCCACTGGAATCACGTTTTTAACTTAAAATTTTAGTGATGTACTTGATTGGCTTTTTATGTTGTCAGGTGATCATTTTCCTAATAATTTGAACAAACCTTACATTTTGCAAATTAAACTATTTTCCAACAAAGAAGATAAGCACTAACAGAAAAAACTATACCATTTCACACATAATATTTTCTTTCTTTTAAATTCAAATATTTAAAGTACAATACTTTAAATTGATTAAATTTTGCCATTCATTTTCCTGATCTGAAGTTTTCATATTCTTTTAAAAAATATTGATTGCCTAATATTTTTTCCTTCTATGTGATTGATCCCTTTCCCCGAGATATGAAATCAGTAATCCTTTATTCGTTACATTAAAACATTGCATTTCTTTAGCAAATAACAGTTTGCTCATTTCAATACTTATTAGTATATTTATTTTTCTCTTCATTAATTCTTCAATGACTAATCTCCTAGAGTTTGGTGGAAAGGATGTACCTCAGAATCGAAAATAAATCAGGTCTTTTCTTCCTCAATCACATCTTAATTTGGTATTGTTTCTTTTGTTAATATGTCCTTGTTCTTACCTCTACTTTATTCTGAAAAATTCTTTGAAATTGTCTGTATGCTTATTGGGGGTATCAGAATAATTTCTAAATCTAGAAGTAGAATTAGTCCTGCAGCCAGTACAAATTTGGCAATCAGTTCTAAATGACACGGTCATTGTTCACAAATGTTTTTAAGATTTAACACTTCCAAGGAGTTCTTTTTTATATTTTTAAACATATATTAAAAAACAAAGCCAATTCTCCAGGAAACATATCTTCTTACCTTGCTATGTTTGAATTCTAGAGTTGCACAGGTACTTTTTATCTACAGAGCAGTAGATAATCATTTCCTCCACATTTACATGGTGCCGTGTCTAGTATAAACCACCAAAGTATTAGAAACAAAGGTGCAAGTGCATGAATGAAGCATTATGTTCTTGCTTTTTTGGATTCATAAAATGGAAAATGAGGAGTGATTAATGTTTATTTAGAGAAATTATAAAATGTCAACTTTAATTCAATTTTGTTTGCATTCAAACTTGCAATTATTCTTAAAATTTTAAAATAAAGGTAACAATACTATGTAATTACCTTTAGCAGCACTTGTTGCTATATTTTTCCCTCTAGAGTGCATGAGCAAGAAACGACCATAACAATGAATATAATCACTGAAAACAATATTTAAATTTGAATTTTGGAAAATTAACATAGAAGGATATATCAGGTTAATTCAAAGAAGAGCACTAAAGTGTGAATGCTTTAGTAATGTATTTTTCTTCACTGCCACACATATCTGAACACATGGTAGTAGTTATGCTTTGGGTAATAAATATTTATAACAAACTATTCCTTTATTTACCAGATAATTTATGAGATAATATATGTGTACAGCTAATCTTACCTCACAAATCTTCACAAAAATTATAGCCATGATTATTAGCTTGAAACTTAGGAAATATTTACTAGTTGCCAATTATCTTTAAATAATTGAATGCTTGTCTAAGGGGAAAGCCAAGAGGGATAGTATCCCTAAGGAAAAATAGAGATTGAAAATATTCTAAAGAGCCTACAAAACACCACCTCATTTGTTTTTTATTTTCATGTTATTATATTTGATGAGAGAACTTGTAGGATTACAAAACATTTATGCAGAAAATACAGAGTTCCCATACATCCACCACCCCCATTATTAACACCTTGCTTAGCGTAGTACATTCATTAAAATTGATGGGGAGCAGAAACGGATCAGTTGAGCTCTCCCTGCCCACATGGGTGGTCCCAGGTTTGGTTTCCTGTGTCACCTGAAAGAGCAAAAACAAACTATATAAAGTTTATGAAAACATTTCCTACTACAAGATCTCGTAGATGCTTCCCCACACTTTGGTGGTTCCTCAGGAAGTTAAATACAGAACTTTCATATGATCCAGCAAACCCACTGCTGGGTATATACCAAGAATTGAAAGTAGGGACACGAACAGATATATGCACACCAATGTTCATTTAAAAAGCAACCCAAATACCCATCAACAGATGAATGGATATACATACAGTGGAATATTACTCAGCTGTAAGAAGGAATGCAGTATTAACACACGTGATAACATGGATGAATCTTGAAGACCTTATGCTGGGAGTGAAGTAAGCCAGGTGCTAAAGGACAAATATTACATGACCTTAATGATATGAATTAAGCAAACTGAACAGACTCACAGAGCTAGAGTCTGAAAGATACAGGAGACAGAAAGGGAGTAGTGGGTGGTGAGCTGATGCTCAATATGAGCAAAACCTCTAATAAGATGGAAGGGGGTGGTTGGGCAGTGGATGCATGTGACAGCAGTGAAGTGATTGGGGTCAATGGCATTGTCTCAGTGGGTGGAAATCCACACAATTACCAAAAGAATATTGAATTCCCATCCTGGGGAGTTCTGCTACATTCTCTAATAAGTCACGCAGAATCCCTTGAAATCAAGGGCAGTGCCTAGTGAAGGAAGACAGACCATTATGCCAAGTCCTTGACATTGATAGTTGTACTTATGAAACTTTTCTTGTGAAATTGAAAACTTAGCCTAATATTACAGACTGCCTAAGGGTTATCTCCTGAAAGCCTCCTTGAAATGTGGCCTCTCTCTAAGCAAAACTCAGCATGGGACATAACTCCCACAGATGAGCCTTCCTAGCACCAAAGAATTAGTACCAAGTGCCTATTAGCAATGCGTATGGAAAAAGACCTTGACCAAAAGGGAGAAACAGTAGATATAAATGAGCTTTTGTGGCTAAAAGACTTCAAAGTGAGTTGGGAGGTCATTCCAGAGGTTACACTTATGCAAGTCTCTGCAGAATCTCCTTGACTGCCACAGCAAACAGTGCCTCCAATAGCGGGGCTTCTGAGGGTATTAGAGACAACCAGAAACTATACACAGGCCAGACACCTTGGCAGTTTGGCACCCTGTCAGTGGGCCCTATTTTGGAATTTATACTCCCCATTGTAACAGAGTTAGAATCATTTATAGGTTCTTTACACCTGGCATTTATGACCCTTTACTTGAACCTATAATTAGCACTCTACTTGATAAATATATGTCCCAGGGACTTAAATCTTTGATCCATCCACATGCCAGTTGAGCCCTGAATCTCAGCAGAGTTACAACACCTACTCTCCAGTTCATTGGCCTCATCCAGGACAACTAACAAGGAGATGATGGTGAAGAATGCCCATCCCAAGGAACAGAGAGTATCTGCAACTGCAAGCAAGATAGTTCCATCCATCTTCCCCATGGGATCTAAGCTCCCTCTCAATTAGAATCAGAGTGGACATCACCATCCCCAAATCCTCAAGTTTGGGGAATGAACAATGGAATAAAGTAGACTTATTATTCCACCATAAACTTATAATTATTCTAGCAATTGAAGAACTCTTATCATTGATATAAAGACAGTGGCCACCAAAGGTTCTGAAGGATGGGAGAAGGAAGAATGTGGTAATATGGGGGCATTTTTGGGACATTGGAGTTGTCCTGCATGACATTGCAGTGACAGAAACAGGCCATTGAATATTTTGTCATAACCTTCAAAATAGTGCAGGATAGAGTGTAACTGTAAAGTAAACTGTAATTCATAGTTAGTAGCAATGCTACAATATGTGCTCATCAATTATAACAAAGGTACAACAGTAATGAGGGATGCTGTTGATGTGGGAAACTATGTGAGGGGAGGGAGTAGGGCATATGGGAATCCCTTATATTTTTTATGTAACATTTATGTAATCTAAAAGTTTCTCTAAAAATAAAAAAAATAATAATAAAAAAGAAGAAAAAAAAGAAAGAAATGATTGGGGCAAAGAAACAAACAAAAACACACAATAAAACTAACTCAGGTAGGCCAATGTGGCTCAGTGATTGAACTCCAGCTTCATCCCAGGTCCCTGGTACTTCAAAAAAAGGAAAAAACAAAAAACTGATGAAAACATATCATTATAAATATATAATTGGTCTATTAACTATTGTCAATCATTTATATTGGGGTTCCCTGTTTGTGTTGTACAATCTTTTGTTTTATTTGAAATTTTTATTCTAATAACATATATACAATCTAAAATTTCTTCTTTTAACTATGTTTAAATATACAATTCAATATTGTTAATTATGTTCATAAAATTATGTTACCATACCCACCATCCATTACCAAAACATTGGCATCACTTCAAATAGAAACTCTATACAAGCTAAGAATTAGCTCCCCCTTCCCCACCCCTACACCAAAGCATAGTAACCTATAATCTAGTTTCTAACTCTATGAATTTTCTTATTCTAATTATTTCATATCAGTGAGTCTATAGAATATTTATCTATTTGTAATGACTTATTTCCTCAAAGATGTCTTCAAGGTTCATCATGTTTTCACATGTATAAGAATTCAATTCCTTTCTATGAATAATAAACCTTTGTATGTATCTGCCACATTTTGTTTATCCATTCATTGGTTGATGGACATTTGGGTTGCTTCCACATTTTGGCAAATGTGAGTAATGCCACTATGAACATCGGGTCTCAAATATCCAATTGAGTTCCTGCTTTCAGTTCCTTTGGGTATGTACAAAGAAGTGCAATTGTTGTGTTATATGGTAATTCTATACTTATAATTCTGAAGAACCAGTAAACTATTTTCCACAACACTTGAGCCATTTTACATTACCCCCGAAACTGAATGAGTGTCCTTAATTCTCCACATCCTCAACAATACTAATAAATTTCCTTTTTTTTATTTAGCTGTTGTCATTCTAATGGTTATGAAACAGTATCACTTTGTGGTTTTGATTTGCATTACTCTAATGGCTAATGATGTTGAATATCTATATATATGCTTTTGGGCCAACTGTATATCTTCTTTGGAGAAACATCCATTCTAGATTTTTGCTCATTTTTATTTGAGTTCTTTGTCTTTTTGTTATTACAACATATTAACAGAACTAGGGGGGAAAAAGACACATGATCATCTCAACTGGTGAAAGAAAGGCTTTGCAAAATCTACCAGACCTTCATGATAGAACATTGTTCCAAGTATAACAATGAGCCCTGTAAAATGACAGCTTCCCACCCAATTGAGAGGGATACATCAGACAAAAGAAAGTCTCAGACAAGTCCAGCTTGGAGATAAAAAGGGCATTTAACAGGGGCCTAAAGTGGGGCCTCAAAATTGGTGGTCTGGATGGGAGATCCTCTCTCTTGGAGCATCTGAATCTTGTAATGGCCTAAATCCTTATCTATGGTGGCAAGCGTGGAGCGTGGCACTTCCGAGGCTTGAGGTGCACTTGCCAAAAATCAAAAAGGGTCTTTTATACTACATATCTATGTGCAGATGGGGAGGGCACATGATGGGGGAGGATGATTAAAAAGTGCAGTGCTCAGAACAGATATTTATGAAATGGACAACTGCCACGTGTCTCAGCAGGGTAAAAGTTACACTTTAACAGAACTATGCAAGATGAGGGTTTAAAATAGGGCTGAAGTTTGTCAATAGGGCTGAAGTTATACCTTTATAATAATTACATAAGGGATACATTTATATGAAGGTGGTCAACAATTCACAGATCAGATTATTCCTGGAGTTTCCTGGGAGAGCAGTCTAAGCATAATTTATCAATCATGAGCTCAGAAACAGTTATTTTCCAAAGCTTGCTGTGTAACTATTAGGAAATGAAACACTGACTAAAAGGGGAAAGAACTGGAACTTTTGTGGGGAAAACACAAAATCATCTATGATGCAAACTGTAGCAAAATTAAAATAGAAGGAAAGTTCCTCAACTTGATAAAGGCCATCTGTGAAAACAAAATTTTAATGTTCTTCTCTATGGTGAAGGACTTAAAAGTGTTCCGTCTAAAATCAGGAACAAGACAAGGATGCCCACAATTACAGTTATTGAACCTTGAACTGGAAGTTCTAAACATGATAAAGAAAATTAGGCATGATAAAGAAATAAGAGCCAGCAAAACTGAAAAGGAAGAAGTAAGATTTTCCCTACTTTCACGTGACATAACCCAATATACAGAAAATCCTGAAAAATCCACAACAAAGACCCTGAAACTAACAACAATTAAAAAAATCAGCAAAGTGGTGGAGTACAAGGCCAATATGCAAAAATCAGTATTTTTCTATACACTAGTAATGTACAATATATAGAGGAAACATACACAAAATATATTTACAATAGCATCTAAAAATAAATAAGAATATAGCTTGGAATATATCTTTTGTTAGTGTCATTATTGTTGTTTTCTGCAACTTAGAAAGATCAGGGTTCTTCAAGTTGAAAATGAAGAAAGCAATTCGAGTTCTTGAATTACTGAAAATAGATTACATACAATACTTATTGGATCTTTTATTTTGGAATTAGAAACCTATGTTAATCTCAAAATATTTTATGCAATGTCTTAATAAAGGCTTAATATTATCCAATGATGTTTTATTTTTAAGGCAAAATAGGCACTTAAAATTCGCATGATTTTTTCATTCATAGAAATTATACCTTTCATGTATTTACAATGTATACTCAGTTTGTTGGGTGCAATAATGTTATTTTGGTTAAGTAGATAATGAGCTTACTTCTAGGTGAACATCTAAATTGTTTAAATACATTATGTCTGCAACTTATTCTTAAAGTGTTCAGCAAAAACAACAGTCTATTTAAAGGGTGCTCTGTAAGAATATTTGCTAAATCTTAGGGAAAAAAAGGTCATTTTTTCACTATTCTTTCAACTTTTCTGAGGGAATGAAATTTTCCAACGTTAATGCAAATGAATTAAAAGCAGGGACATGGAACAGATAAATGCACACCATTTTTCATATTGTCATTATTCACAATTGTCAAAAGATGAAAGCAACCTAGATGTCCACCAAAGAATGAATGGATAAGCAAAATGTGGCATATACATACTATGGAATATTATTCACTGTAAGAAGAAATGAAGTTTTACACATGAGATAACATGGATGAACCTCAAAGACCTTATGTTGAGTGAAGTAAGCCAGGCACAAAAGGAAAAATATTATATTTCTCACTGATAGGGACCAAAGACAATGAGCAGACTAATAGAGGTAGATTCTGGAAGATAGGTTAGTAGGAGATAGAAAGGGAGTAGAAATTGGAGAATTGATGCTTAAAATGTGCAGAATTTATAATTTGGTTGATTGTAATGGTTTAGAAATACATGGAGGTTATGATGGCATAGCAATATGAGTATAATTAACAGCATTGAATTGTGAGTGTGAACATGGTTGAAGGGGGAAGTTTTGACCCATCCTTTAAGCTAGACAGAAGCTAATGAATAAAATGGGCAACTGTATAACTCAGTTAAATCCGATTGGCCAAAGATTGTAGTAAAGAATGCAAATATACAAATTTTCTATTAGAATCAAAACAAAGCCATATTACTAGTACAGGGCATCGATAGTGGGGTGATATATGGGGAAAAATGCACCTAAAACATACTTCTATGGGATATGAATGTGTTTGTGTTGTCATAGGTATGTTTTCTCAATAGAAGGAGGCTCTCAAGCAGCTGACACAATATTAAACTTCCATCCTGGGGAAGCCATGATGCATTCTCAAATAATATAGCAAAAATCTTTGGAATATATAAGCCATGCCTATAAGAAGAGAAAACAGACCTATATGCCAAGTCCTCTATCTTAATGCTTGTACATTAAAGCCTTATTCCTACAGAAAAGAAACAGCCTAAATAAAAAAAATGCCTAAGCATTGCCTCCTGATAATACACTTGTTATTCAAATGTGGCCTCTCTCTAAGTCAAACTCAGCAAATAAATGTACTACTTTCTCCCTTCTCTTGATGTTTGACATGAATCCCAGGGAGAAGCCCCCCAGACAGTTGCAGATTATTAGCAAGTGCTAATAAGTGATGCAGTTAGAAAAAGACTTTGACAATAAGGCAGAAACATTAAATACAAAAAAAGTCTTTAAGACTAAGAGATTCAAAGTCAGTTGAGAAGTCATTCCAGAGGCTTTGCTTATACAGATCTCAGGAAGATTTCATTAACTGCCACAGTAAACAAAGCCTCATACAAGGGTGTTCACAAGAGGTCTAGGGATGTCTGAACACCAGCGGCAAGTCAAACAACCTCATGAAAACCTCACCCTTTTTGGCAGGCCCCATTTGGGAATATATAATAACCTTTTCCCCCAATGTAACAGAGTAGGACTCACTTATAATTCCCCTAATCACGATTCTTCTACTCTTTTTATTTGAGCCTAAATTTTCAATGTACCTGTTAAGTATATTTCCCAGAGACTTAAATCTTCTAATTGTTCATATGCTGGTTGAGCCCAGAATCCCAGCAGAGTAGCCACCAACTCCTAATCTCCAATTCTTAGGGCTTGCCCTAGACAACTAACAAAACAGTCATGATGGGCAAGGCCCATCCCCAAAAACAAGGAGTATCTACAACTGCAAGCAAAATAATTTCTTCCGTTTGCCCCACAATATCTAAATCCCCAATCTGCCGTGACACTTTTAGTTACTTTTATTGATATAATCTTCATTTCTAGACTCTCTTCCAGACTCTCTCTTCTGTCTTTTATTTTCAAGTTGTAGCACACCCTTTAGTATTCCCTGCAAAGCAGGTCTCTTGGTTACAAACTCTCTCAGTGTCTGTTTATCTGTGAATATTCTAAACTCGCCTTCATTTTTTTGAAAGACAATCTTATCGGATATATGATTCTTGGCTGGAATTTTTTCTCTTGCAGTATCTTAAATATATCATACCACTGTTTTCTTGCCTCCATGGTTTCTGATGAGAGTTCGGCACTTAATCTTATAGGGTATCCCTTGAATGTTAGGCATTGCTTTTCTCTTGCTGCTTTCAGAATTCTCTTTGGCTTTGGCATTTGACATTCTGAGTAGTATGTGTCTCAGAGTTGGTCTATTCAGATTTTTTTATATGGGGGTACGTCATGATTTCTGTACATGGATATCTATGTCCTTCAATAGGATTGGGGAATTTTCTACCGTTATTTCTTTAAATATTCCTTCTACCCCTTTTCCCTACTCTTCTCCTTCTGGGACACCCATGACATGTATGTTTGCACATCACTTGCTATCCTTTAGCTCCCTGAGACCTTGTTCAAGTTTTTCCAATCTTTTCTTCATCTGTTCTTTTGTATGTTCTCTTTCAGAGGCCATTTCTTCAAGTTCACCAATCCTTTCTTCTGCCTCCTCAAATCTGCTATTATATGATTCCAGTGTTTTTTAATTTCATTTATTACACCTTTCATTCCCATAAGATCTGCTGTTTTTCTATGTATGCTTTCAAATCCTTCTTTGTGCTCATCCAATGTCTTCTTAATATCCTTAATTTCTTTAGTCATCCCATTGAATTTATAAGGAGATTTGTTTGAACATCTATGTTTAGTTGTCTCAAATCCTTTATGTCATCTGGAGGCTTACCTTGTTCCTTTAACTGAGCCATAACTTTCTGTTTCTTGGTGTGGATTGTAATTTTTTATTGGTGTCTTGGCATCTGGCTTTCTAGAGTATTTATTCTGGGTGAAGTTTTTCTCTTTAGTTTAGGGCTTCCTGCCCTTTCTCCCTTGCTGGTTGTGTAGTAGGAGCCAAGAATGTAGTTGGTGCATAAGCTGTGGAGGCTCAAGCTACCCTTATTGCCCCAAGGACTAATGAAGCTTCTCCCAACTTTCTCCTTTGCCAGGGATAGGGACAGAACCACAGCTGTGTGAAATAATCCAAGTCATGCAGGCCTAGACTGTAGTTGCCAAAAGAGATTGATGAAGCTTCAAGTCTCTTTCTCCCCTGCCTGGGGCCGTTATGTAGCTGTATATTGGCTATAACTTGAGAAATGAAACTTAAGTCCTGGGCGAGAAATGAAACTTTAGTTCTGGGAGAGAAACGAAACTTAAGTTCAGCACAAGAAACGAAACTTGACAAGCAGCCAACGGGCATGCGCGGCCGCTACCCTCCCCCACACCCTAACCCTTTCCCCTGCACTCCTCTTTGCTACCTCCTACCCAGCAACAACCCGCACCAACCAATCCCAACTTTGCCTGATTTTTAGCCAATCAGCTAACACCACATTACCCCTCAACCCTTTATATTGTACTGCACTTTCCCAATAAAGCAGACCTGAGTCACCAGCCTCGTCTCCGCAGTCTCTTTCCTTTGTCGCCCTCCACGCCGGATTCCCCCCACTGGGGGGACCGACCCTCCACAGCCGAG
>JAQZBX010109556.1:0-10452 GCA_029593785.1 Cabassous unicinctus
TCCCGGCGCCTCCTTGTGAGGGCAGGCCGGCTCACGCGGCGCCGTGGGCTGATGCGGCAAGACCTCACAGCAAGGGGGAGATAAGCAGACACAGAGAAGACACGCAGCGAATGGACACAGCAGCACAAGCAGCAAGGGGGGGATAAATAAAAATAAATAAATAAATAAAAAATAAAAAAGAGTTTTTGAGGCTCTTGATGGATATTGTCATATTGCCCTCCAGGAAGGTTGTACCAATTTTGCTTCATCGGCTGGTTTGATTTTGCTTTTGAAGGAAGCCTGTGTTCTTGCCCTTGAAGAGGGCCTGGGGCAGTCCTCGGCTGGGTTCATTCTCTTGGTGTGGCAGAATAGACAGACACACTGAAATAGGCTAAGAAGGAAAAGAGGCTTTATTCACTGCAGGGAGACCAGAGACACGTAATCTCAAATCAGCCTCCCCATTAAGGGTTTTTCCTCACAGCCTTTATACCAGTTGAAACAAAGAAAGTTAATCATTAGGATGACATTTCTAAGAATGAGCTTTTGCTTTCTCAGTTAATCTTAAAATATGCATGGTACGTGTGGTTGGGCAATCTTGGTGTGATAAGGATGGGAGGTGGTACAGATAACGATGAGTATGAAGGTACAGGTAACCACTGATGCAAGTAAAGATAATGAGTGAGGAAGTTCATAGTTACACATTTTTGGTGGCGCTAAATCTGATTAATGTTAAACCTGCAGCTCTGCATGCCTCCTGACAGGGGAGCAAGACTCACAATGAATTTTTCTAACACTATAAGGTACAGTACAGTGCCTTAATACTTCAGCTATACTGAGTTTTTCTTGTACTATACCCTCAGTGCGTTTTATGAGTTGAGATTCCGGGGAAGAGTGGGGCTAATGAGTGATGCAATGAGTCTGTGATAGTTGAAGGAATCCCACATGTGTGTGAAGAGATAGGTCAGACAACCTCAGAAATGTTTTCCATCCAAATAGTCCATGACACCATGAGGCAAAGACTGTGCACTCAGAAATCCTCAGCCTCCACTTTCTCATTCATTTGGGGACCAAGGGTTTTTTGTTTGTTTAGCACTATTAAATATATTTTATTTATTTTAATCACCAATATTTATATAGAACTCAATAAATATCTGTTGAGGAAAAGGACTCGGGGTCTGGTCTGGCAACAGTGAAGTATCAGACGTGGAGAAAGCAAATAGAACTTCACACGCCCTATGGAAGGTCACAGGGAGGTGTGGGTGTGGCCAGGGTGACGAAAAATCCAAATGTCATAATGTGGTAGACATTTGACATTGACTTTTCCCTCCTATGTTTGGGGAATTCCCCACCATATAAGTCTTGGAAGGAAGCGTATTCCTTTCACCCAAAAGCCAGATACTTATTTTCCCAACATCCCTTGCATTAGGGCAGGGGCGTATGATCCAAGCTGAAGTAAGCAGATGCCCCCGTCCCAAACTCAGAATTGGCTGGTGACTCATGAAACAAGATGAAGAGAGAATTCTCTCTGCAGCAGCACCAGCCGCAGCAAATCCAGCTTCCAAAGGCTGCAGCAGCAGCGGCAGCCTCAGGGTCCAGGGCCGGTGGTATTGGGGAACGGTTCCACAGTGTGGATTTGGCTGTTGAAGTTGGCGTGTTACAGTCTTTGCCCTGGTTTCCAAACCTGTCCCCCCCAACCTTCCAAGTGCTTCCGTGATCTTCTGATGTCCTTTCAATGAATTCCTTTTCTGCTGAAGTCAATGTGTTGCTTGCAATCTAGGACCCTGACTGATATAGGTCCACTCAGTGGGCTCTCGGCGCCGCCTCAGAGCACTGAGATGAGAACTGATGAGAGAGGAAATGAAGGCGCCTAACACCACACTGGAGCACACGGTAGAAGCTCAATGCATGGCGGACTGTCACGCTTGTTTTCAGTTTTGAGGATCTGAGGTTACCTTGCTATGGAGATCATGGTGTTGGAGAGGAGGAAAATCAAGCCATTTTACTCGCAGTTGTAAATACAGTCGATTCTTGTTATTCACAGTAGTTGCATTCTGTAAAGTCACCGTTAATACTGAACCATTGCTCCCAGGGGAAATAGAGGGTTAGGTTCCTGCAAGCCTCCATCATATTTTTGTCAATCAATCAACACATAACTTGGTTTTATGTGTGTTTCTGTTTATTTTATGTATATTTTATGTGTCTCCTTATTTATTAAGGAGGAATTATGCAAAAGTTTAGAGAATGCTCCGAAAAAATTAAGAACTAGAAACAAAGCCATATATAGACATCTAAACATAATCAGTTCATCATTTTTGACAAAATTAAAATTATTAAATGGTTTAATTAAAGTTTCAGGGTTGAAACCTTGACTGAGAGTCCTGCGGGTTTAAAGGGGCCAAATAGCTGTGTCTCTATTTAGACTTGTCCCAATGGGCCTGGGAGTCTGAGAGGGCCTGGGATGATATTTATCAGAATCATCTTGAGAATTCTTTCAAGCCACACATACCTGCCCTTCCAACCACCCCAAAGAAAAGGGACTGAGTGTCAGCTGCTGATACAAGCAAATCCTGAGACTAAGCTTAGACTCTCTGCAATTTGGGGAAATATGAGGCAATTTTTTTCTTCATGAAGACTCAGAGTCCATTTTTACTGTCTCTAGGCGCTAGGAGAAAAAATTTTTCAAAGGTCAAAAATAAAAACACGAGTTTCATACAATGCAGCTGGAGTGACATTGCAGTGACAGGAAAATGTGAACTATGTGCAAGAGGGAGAGCCAGACACTCACACAGACAAGCTCTTCTCAAGGTGGGAACTCCAGAGCTGCAGGCGTCTGAAAGGGGCCTTCAACCCACCCAGCGAAGCCCTTGGTGCGGCCAGCATGTCTTCAAAGCCAGTCTATGCTTTGGTTTCTGAAATGAAAAACTATACCAAAAGAGATGCCTGAGTTTTATAAACTATCCTCAAAAGGAGTCTTTCACTAATTCTGGGGAAGATATTTTGCTTGAGTATTTTCCCACTTTGGCAAACTCAATCTGGAGGGGTTGGATCTAAGGGATTTTGCCTCGGGCAAATTATTGAGCACAAAAACTCTGCCGACTCCAGAAACAATTTAAAGAGAGAAGAGATTTCCTTGATTCGATATGGTGGAGCCAAAATAAATGGCTACTCTTGTTCTCTTGAGAAAACGTTATTACACGTTTCATGAAAGAGATCCCTGGTGCAGTTGACCAGGCAGAGTACTAAGAGACCTGGTTCAGGATACAAAGAGGCAGAGCCCAGTCCTGAGCTTCTGAAGGGGGCTGCTCAGCTGCCATGTGGCCGGTGCAGGCGAAGGAGGCGGAAGTGGCTTTGGAAAGGAGCCATCCTTGGCGGCATGTGAACAGATCTAGGTTTTCACAGATTAAAGATGGCTCCTGCAGATAGGGCAGGAGTCGGTTGCGTCAGGGCATTTGCCCAAAGTTCTCCGTCAACAGAGGCAAAGCGAAAATGCACATGGACAGTCCTGGATCAGCAGCAAAGATTTTGGAAGAAAAGCTTAAGAAAAAGCCAGAGCAAGAGACAGAGCAATAAATCAGTCAGGGAGAAAGTCTGAGCTGAAGGATGCCGCTGCCTTGTCTATCACACACGTGGGTCCCAGCTGGCGTTGACTCTAGCACCACGCCAGCTTATTCTGGCTCTGAGAAAATGAGAACATCTTGGCTAAAGATGTTGGGGCAGAGAGTGATTTTCAGTTAAAAAAAAAAAAAAGTCCCTATAGGAGAACTGAAAGCCTGGGACCTCTTACATGGGGCAAAGGTGCTAACTATCACATGGTGCCCCGTGCCGAGGCTCACAGGAGAAGGTTTTCAATATTCCAGAAAGCTGAACTCATAGAAAGAAAAGTAGAAGAACCAACCCCCATCTTTCAGAGATGTTTCCTTGGGGCACTGCTGCCAAAAAAACCACAACAAACCAAACAAAAAATTAAAAAAATTCACATCAGTATAGTACAGTGGTTAAAAGTCCAGGATTTAGATTCAGACCTCTGAGTCTCAGTTTCTTCATCCATATAATGGCACAGTAGTCTCTGCTTTATAGTGTAAAGATTAGACAAAGCACAGGACCTGGGGCAGAAATGGGAGCTCAGGCTGTGGCCGCTGAGAGCATGCAACCACTTCAGGAAAACACTTTTCCAGGAAACATGGCAGTTCATGGGAGGTTCCATTCTTTAAAATTCCCGAGTGAACATCAAGGTAAAGCAGAGAAAATTAACTTACAAATTGTGTGCATTGGTAAAAAATACATCCACATTGAGAAAGAAATCAATCTACTTTGTCCTTCTCAGCCTCAGAAGCTGCCTCTCCTGACCTATCTCTCTCCCTGATGCCAAAGTGACATTTACAAGCCCAGAATTTCCACTGGTTCCCCATGACCTAAGAAAAAGGTCTAACCTTCTTCATACAAGGGCCTAGACAATACGGCACCAGCCTCCCACTCACGTCTCATCCTCAGTCACACCTCCAGCAGTTCTCATGCAGGGTGGCCCTGTGCCATGGCCTTCCGCCCTGGAGGGGCCCTTGGAAATTCTTGGAAGCCTTTGATTGTCACTGCGGGGTTCGACAGGTGGGGCAGGGAGGTGAACTTGTTTGCAGTGTGGTTGGAGAGTGGGGCGTCTCCTATGATGGTCCCGGCCTCTGTGCCTTTGTTCTCGCCAATTATCCTGCCTACAAGCCCCTTCCATTCCACCCAACTTTCTCATCCTTAAAGACCTAGTTCAAAATGGTCTCTTCCAAGAAGACTTCCCTCCAATACCCCACAGGCAGAAATGATGGTTCCTTCCTAACTACTCCTCCAAACATGCCTCTGTGGGACCCCTAATCACACTGGATTAGGCACCTGCCTCCCTCTCACCTGTGCATCCTCAGGGCCTAGCACAGTGCCCCCAGCCAGCGCCCAGGGAGACCCAATACCTATAGAAGGAAGGAAGGAATGATGACCTGCAGCTCTTTTTCTCACCCATGAGCACTTGTAAAACAAAGATCGGAGGGCAGGACTCTTTCTTCTCCAGGAAACTGCGTGGGAGACTTGCAAGATTAACTATGAAATCACACTGCTACCAGCACCCTCTGGCCTCCTCGATGGGGGCTGTGTTGCTGAGACAACTGCTCTTTACTTTATTCTGTGACTTGAATTAATTTTTCTGGGTCATTAACAGTTGTTTAATCTGGTTAATACTATATTTATTTCATAATAAATTCCACCCTGAAGCCAAGTGCAGGAACTAGGAGGCAGGGTAGCTACTTCTTCAATAGAGATCTCCTTAGCTCCAGTAATCTTAGTCCAGACTGTTCCAGGAAACAGACTCAGGTTGAAAATGTGGATTCCTCAGGAAGGTGCCCTAGTGGCAGAGACAGACACAGAAATTCTATAGGAAGCAGAAAGCTGCTAGGGCTAAGCAGAGGTCAACTGGCTGTCAACCACACGTGATGAGGAGGCCCTCTCCCCTTTGTGCATTTGATTATGCTGTTGCCATTATCTAGAATGGCTTCCCCTTTTTCTCAACCCATCCAAAGCCTACCTTTCCTACCTTTTCAGCTATAATTTCTTCTATAAACTCACTCAATCCCTCAGTTATCCAAAGCCAGATTCCCCCGACAGGCAGTTAATTTTTCAGCCAGGCTCAGAGCTATAGATTGGCAGCCCTTGCATCCAGTCAGCTCTGGTTCAGAGGATGGATCAATTACATGATCCAAACACGGTGACCTGGGGCCACTGCCTGCTGCACCATTGGGGGCAGGCCAGTGTCCACGAGGATGGAACAGCCACTGAAAAGTGCATAGCAAATTGAGCCTGTTTTTTTTACTACTTTTGTTTTCCTTCTGACTGACAAGTCTCCCAAACCATCCTGGGCTTAATGAATGAGTCTATTTAAAAGAGCTTCATTCTGGTTTGCAAAGCCCTATTGGACAGGAACCCAGGTTCCAAACCTTGCTCTGTGGTGGCTGCAGGAGGGATGCTGTGACCCACCTGGCCAAGGCCCCAGGATAACCTGGGGCTTCTCAAATCTACCTCAGAGCATGGAAGTGCAGGCCCGGGCAGGCCCCTCTGGGCCATTTCTGCCCCACCACCCAAGGGCTCAAGCGAGAGCCCTCTCCTCTTGAGGAGCAATGCGGGCTAATTTCAAGGGAGTTAGCTCCCCATCCCAGCCCTGCCACTTTCTCCCCAGGTGAGCCCAGGTAAGACACTTAGTCTCTCCCTTGGCTTCCTCAGTCATAAACCATGTGTCCTAGCAAACACTTTGCAGAACATGTAAGGCTTAGAAATTATATATATATATGTGAAGATATCGATGCAAAGGAGGTGCCAATAACTGCAAGTTAAAATCTCTGAACAGCTGTTTGGAGTCCTAAGAACTAATGCAGAAAGACGTATAGGCAGGGAATTTACAGGGACAGAGCATAGATCCTTCTTGAGAGGAAAGCTTAACCTTTTTTTTCCTTCCTATGAAATGCTGTCCCTTCCTGCTCATCTTCCCCCAAACCCTGCCACACAAACACATCCTAAATTCAGCCCCTCCTAAGCCTATACAGACCTTCTCTGCCTGACCCCTCAGAAGCCTTGTTTCCTTCTTCAACTTTCCCACACATCTCCCTTTATTCTGGTGTCACTGCCATGTGCACATTTGTGCCTTGAGAACCCAGAGCTTCTTCTGACTCTTCTACAGACACGACCCAGGCTACAGGCCAGGCCACAGCTCCCACTGCCTGCTTTCACCTCCTGGGGTCTTGTCACAGAAGCGTCTTTCACTCCCCCCACCCCGACCTCCGCCTGACCGGTCCCAGGCCATCATTCCCCTGCAGTGGGATCTCCATAAAGGCTTTCTGAATGAACAAAAACTCCCGTCCTTATTCGCTATCCTACAAGCACTTTAAAAGAACGTTACCAACTCCCCTCCTGTCCCGGCCTCATCAAGAGACACGCAGCCCCACTATCCAGGGCAGGTCAACCAGAAACAGAGCTATAAAATCTGGGCAGCCCAGTGCCTCGAGCCACAAAAGCAGTGAACCTTGTTTTTCCTTCCAGCCTCACAACCCCACCAGGAAGACAGACCACCTTTAACTAGGTCAACCAAATTTCACAGTCTTCACTCCGCTCTCTCCCCCTCTAGGATCCATAGTTTATTATCATGGTTGGAAGCACTAAATTTATTGTGATAATTTATGTCTGGAAAAAACTGAATGCTTGACTCAACCGAACAAGACCTTCCTGTATGGAGAAGCACCATTAAGACAGAAAGATAGCATCAGACCTTCTCCGCGGGGGGATTTTTCTAAAAAGTATACTGACCTTCCTAGAACTAAAATCCTCTCAACTCTGAGGTGAAAGTTGGGGGAAAAGGATACTGCTCTGGAAAACCCAGTCCCATTTAACTCATGAGGAAGCGCCTGCCACAGGACTTGACCTTCTCACCCCGTCCTTTCCTCTCAGCTTCCACAGATGATCAAGCATAGCTTTCCCCTCATGACCCTGCAGACCAACCCCTTGATAAACAAAGGGGAATAAACAGCTGCCACATAAAAACCCATCTTGCTTGGACTGACCCTCCTGCCCCAAATTGTCGGCCTCAATCTGCCCCTTCACTTTTACATGCTGAGACATAAAAACCAACGAGAAATACATTTCCTTGTAACAAATGAAGAATATATTGATGCGATATCAAAACTTGTTCCCTGGTATCGGAGATTTCACGGGGTACAAGCCAAAAGGCACCCTAGCCCAAGTGAGTTTGTTATCTTGTTTGATTTACTCCTGAAGATAAAGCTGCACAAACACAAGGTTTACAAAGCAAGGGGTTCCTGAACTTAATTTGCGTGTGTGTGTATTTATGAAGAGACAAATAAGTGAAAACGCAGCATTATTCCCATTCCTGTGAAACTTTCGTTCCGCCTAGCCTTGTATAACCAGGTCAAATGGAGCCTGAGTTACATGAGAGCGTGGATTCTAACTTTAACAAATACATGAAGTCATGACCCTTTTGTTTTGATATGCTGCCTGTTCCAGACAGAAAAGCCACCACCAAAACCGGGAGGTATACAAGACTTCACAACTTATTAAGAAGATTAGCTGATGTTATTTTGTCCACTAATGATTAGTCACTGAATGCGCGTTTCTTTGGAAGCCTCAGAGGTCAGGTAACTCAAGGAACAGTTTGGTTTAATTTCATCTCCCTTGCTCTTTTCGATCTGTTAATGAACTCTGTAGATTAAGGGCTACTTTATGTACACCCATTGCTAACCATATTTTATACAACATGACAAGCCCACCTTAAATATTGTATGTTTTTTCACTTTTCACTATATTTGTAGAACTGCCTGCTGTGAAATTACAAAGTTCATGGTTCAGCTGAACTTTTGAACTCAAGTGAGGATTTGACACAGCAAAACAATCTAACTGAACCCAACACGAAGTTTTCATAGTCGAAACTGCTTTTCAGCCTATTGTCTGGGGTAATTGGGTAGGAAAGTTCTTTATTGATGTTGTAAAAACTACCAGTTTAATAACAGGCAGAGGGAGTGGAGAGGAGATGAGTGGATGCACCTTGGAGCGTCTAAAATCACGCTGCTCTGCGAGTTCGCTGAACTCTACCTGACCCCGTGAGGAAGGTCTCCCCAGGACAGCCCATCAGCACCAGGGTTTGTGACCAACTGGCTGCAGCCTGCCAACTAGGAACGCCTCGGAGTGCAATAACTTCTTGAATGCCACACAAAATCATAATTATAATATTTGTTAATTTAAAAAATAGTAGCCAAGAGAGCAGGTATAGCTCAAGTGGTTGAGTGCCTGCTTCCCACATACGAGGTCCCGGGTTCGATCCCCAGTACTTTCTAAAAAAAAAAAAAAGTTTCTGCTACCATACGTTAAATGGCTACCAAGTGCCAGGTTCTTTATGGATATTTCTTTACTCAATTTTCACAAAAACTTTATGAGTTTGGTATTACCATCTCCAGTTTATAGATGAAAAAACTGAAACCAGAGAGATTAAGCATTTTGCCCAAGAGCATACAGCTAGCATTTGGCTTTTCCTTGCCTAAGTTTCCTCATCTACAAAATTGGAAAAGTTGGACTAACTGAACTCAGATTTGAGGTTTTAGATGCTGGCTCAGGCACATGGGGCAGTCAGAGAGGGAAGGTTCCACGTAAAAACAATAGACCTTTCATTCACAGCATCAACCTATGAGGCAGGTAGGATCAATCCCACTTTACCGAAGACATTGAGCTCAGGAGTGTTAATTGACTTGCCCCAGGCCACACAGCTGGCAGGAGCAGAGTTGGATAAAATCCTTGATACTAAAGCATATGCTCCTTCCAATGCTGATAAAAGCCTATGCAGTATTACTCGGGTCTCCCTGGCCTAGATATCCAAAATTTTGATTGAGTTTGAGAGTGAGAGTTAATATTGATTACAATATTATAAGATTAATTCCTGCAGAGTTTTTACTTTAAAACCAAAAACATTTTGGGAGCCTTCCCACAGTGTGATGCTAACCCCTGTTGCCACCAGGTGCCTTGCCACCACTTTTTGGTGTGACTGCTCCTGAGAAGGCCAAGGAAGAAAGCCTGCTGGACACTGATAATGGAGAATAAGTGCCTAAGATGTTTAATCTAGTCTTTTAGTAAAACCTTAAAAGTATTACCTATTATAAATTTATTATTCCTTCTCTCAAATAGGGACAGGAGGTCTACTCCATAGCACAGCCATTATCAGTGTCCAGCAGGCATTTTCCCTTACACTTTATATATATATATGTCTCTTATAAACAATATATAGATTCTGTTTTTCTTTTTAATTTGACAATTTTGTCTTTTAATTGGGCATTTTATATGTTTATATTTAATGTAATTATTGATTTATATGGGTTTAAATCTACCATCTTATAATTTATTTCTAAATTGTCCTTCCTGTTCTTTGTTCTTTTTGCCTCCTTTTTTGTCTTCTTTTGGATTAATCAAATAGCAATTGTTTTATTATTCTATTCATCCAACCATTGGCTTGAAAGATATATACACTTATACTCTTTTTCAGTGGTTACCCTAGAGTAGGGGTTCTTAACCTTTTTTGTTCCATGGACCCCTTTGCCAGTCAGGTGAAATGAACATTACTGTAACTTATTTATTGCTTATATTCATAAGAGAAGGAAATGCTAGATTTCAGTTAGAGGTCAGAGAAAATAAAGATAATGAGTTGATTTTATTTCAATTCAAGCTCACCAATCCCCTGAAATCTTTGGTCTGTGCACTCCTGGTTAAGAACCCCTGCCCCAGAGATCGTAAGCTTCCTTGATTTGTCAAATCCTAATGGTATTTGATACTTTCTCTGCTTACCTATTAACCTCTCCTCCATAATTATATGCCATGATTATATCTTTTAACTCTCTATTTTTTTTTTTTAAAGATTTATCTATTTATTTACTTTTATCCATTTTTACACACACC
>JAQZBX010109557.1:0-10448 GCA_029593785.1 Cabassous unicinctus
TTCCCTTGCATGAACACTCATTTTACCTGTAATATGGTATATCTAAGAGCCCTTGCACTAGTGACTTCTCTAGCATCTAAATTCAGATGGGGATATTTGAAGTGTTTGTCCAAGAGGTCTTGGGAGTTTGAACTGATGAGAGTTTGTCAAATGCTAACAACCACCCCTCACGAGTGGCGGAGGTATAGATTCCCCTCTAGGGTACTTCCAACATAATTTAACTGCCCTCAGGTGTAGATCAAAAGCCTCGGACTACCACAATGTCACTCTGCCACTGCTGAAGTATGTTAAAGTAAATTACTGACAATATGGCCAAGGGCAGATATAAATAGTTACTGGGCAAAGCAGAAGAAGAGAATTTAGCTTTTTCCTTAGCTGCACTCTCTGAAACCAAAGAATTGTAGCTTTATGTAAGATAATTATGATTATTAGTTTCACTGTTTATATTAAAGTACAATGTCCCTTTAGCTCCTGGTACTCAGTTTTGTGCCCTGTTCTTTATCTAAAGGATGAAGAGAGTAGGCTCAGTTGAGATGCATGTCCTACTCAGTTACACGGCTGAGCAGGTTCCTCTTCGCTTGCAGCAAGGCTCCAGCTGTCTGAAACACTCAGGGGTGGAGAGCTGTCTTGAGGCCTAAGCTTTTACCCTTCATTGTCTTTTATTTGCTGCCAGTTAACATGGCTGGAAGCCAGAGAATTTTTTGCTGCCACCAGACTTCTCTTTAATAAAAGTCTCTGTTGAGGAGCAAGTTTGCAGAAGGCCCGGGAGCAGCCACACTGCTATTTACCTGTGGCCCCCCTAGCCCGGCCACGGTCCCTTTCTAATGCCCCCCTCTCCTGGCCTTGGATTGCTAAGAGAGCCTGCCTATAGGGATTTATTTTCCTGAATTGTAGACCTCTATTCCTTGAAAAAAAAATAATAAAAAGATGAAGTTTTAGTTGCTTGCTTATTGTTATTACTACTATTGGTTTCCATGCTTCTTTGCTACCTAACAGATGTGAGTACACGGTCTGATCACTGCTCTGTCAGTGAGAGAGCAGTCATTCTCTGCAAAATAAGGGGGTGTTGTTTCAGCAGTTGGTGGTACACACCAGCAAATCCCAACCAGCCTGTGGGGAACACAGCTCCAGTGAAAGGAGGATCCATGTGAATGTTTCATTGTTACAGTGTTCTTCTATCAATCAGAGACTAAAACATTTACTTGATTAAATGCCATTTACTATAATTCCTTTCTCTGTCACTTTTTCATCCATACAGTCTCTTAGAATCAGTCAGATTTACCATTTCACATGACCCAACTTTAAATCGAATTTTTTCCTTTATTTCTTCCTTCCCTCCCTCCCTCCCTCCCTCCCTCCCTCCCTTCCTTCCTTCCTTCCTTCCTTCCTTCCTCCCCGCCATTTCATTCTTTCACAGTTTCTGTTTGAATATTAGAAAATAACTGAGACAATGTGAGTCCTAGACCCACCCTACTACTAAGTGGAAAAGACACTTGAACCTTTTGAGCCTTAGTTTAAGTATCTGGAAAAATGCGGCAACTGGAAAAAATGATGACTAATATCTTAAGTCTAAAATTGTATCACCGTAATTTTACAAAATAAGGCAATACTTGCTAAATTAGGGGCTTGCTTACTTAGGTTTAATCGTGCCAGTAAAATATATGAAAAGTTAACATTTTAAAATAAAAGATTTTACAATTATTATTTTTTGGATTTGAGTATTGCTTTCCAAATTTGGGTGACTGGGGCTATTGTGATTTGCCCTCCCCCTTTCCCCCTTGGAGCTGCCAAAGGGTACAAAAGAATTGCTTCACTGTTAATTTTACTGGAGTTTTCTAATGGTAAACAAACTTCCTTTGACATGCAGAAGTTTCCAAAGCTGTGCTTTCCTTCCGGGAAGGTGGTTGAAGCTAAAAGAAGCAAAGCTTTTAGATTTAATTCAATGGGTGAACATGAAAGCCATGCATAAATCTTAGAAGAACTATGCTTTGCTGGGAGGCAAAGAATTGTCCCAGTACTCTGTTGTGGAGTTATTCTGGAAGAGCCCAGGAGGTCTCTATGAGGTTGCAAGCCAGTTAAATAAAAGCCTTGAACTCAGATTGCTTTTTATCTTCTGGGTGAGAAGCCATAGATTTAAAGAAAAGAGCTATTGTTTGACAAAGATCTAATTAGCTGGACTACACTCAACTCTTGGATTAATAGCTAACTAGGGAAAGGAAAGGAGTTTGAAATTACTTATGTACTGCTTCTTGAGTCGGGACTACTTGGAATTTGGAACTTCTAAATCCGTTTCTGAGGAATATAGGACTCTTCTCAAAGCTGTTGTGAATCGGACTAACTAGGATTTATATGGAGCCCCAAATTAAACACAAGACCACTATGATTTATTGAGGGTTGTCTTAATATTTTCTTTACTGCAGGCCTGGTAGTACAAGTATGTTTTAGCTGTTAAAGAATATGGACTCCAAAGTAAATTGCTTTCAATCTCAGCTGTACAAAATCTCGGTTGTACACTAAATAGCTATGTGCTTTGAGGCAAGTTACTTGAGTTGCATGAGCTTATTGAGTTATTGAGAGGATTAAATGAAGTTTAATGACATGGTTAGTACCTCAAGGGACCTGACAGGGCTTCTAACCTTCACTTAGTTATCGGGCTTTTAAATGTGGCTATTTCAGGTTGGTAATATTTTATCATAAGCATAAATTGAGCTCATTTTTCTTTGTTGAAAACAAATGAACAAACAAGCAAATTAAAAAAGGGGAGAAAGAAAACTGATTTATAGATTCAATGCAATATCAATCAAAATCCCAAGAGCTTGCTTTACAGAATTAGAGAAGGCAATTACCAAATTCATCTGGAAGGGTAAGTGCACCCAAATAGCTAAAACCATTCTAAAAAAGAAGAGCGATGTGGGAGGAATTTCACTGCCTGATCTTGAAACATATTACAAAGCTACAGTGATCAAAACAGCATGGTACTGGCATATAGATAGACTCATTGATCAGTGGAACAGAATTGAGAACTCAGAAATAAACCTTCACCTATATAGTCAACTGGTTTTTGACAAATCTACCAAGTCCACCCTAACGGGAAAAAGCAGTCTCTTCAACGAATGGTGTTGGGAGAACTGGATATCTATAACCAAAAGAATGAAAGAGGACCCCTATCTCACCCCCTATACAAGAATCAACTCAAAATGGATCAAAGATCTAAATATAAAAGCCAGGAAAATAAAACTACTAGAAGAAAATGTAGGGAAACATCTTCAAGACTTTGTAGTAGGTGGTGGTTTCTTGGACCTTACACCCAAAGCATGTGCAACAGAAGAAAAAATAGATAAATGGGACCTCCTCAAAATTCAACACTTTTGCACCTCACAGGACTTTGTCAAAAGGGTGAAAAGGCAGCCAACTCAATGGGAAAGAATATTTGGAAATCACATATCTGATAAGGGTTTAATATCCAGGATATATAAAGAGATGTTACAACTCAACAATAAAAAGACAAATGACCCAATTAAAAATGGGCAAAAGACTCGAGTAGACATTTCTCCAAAGAAGAAATACAAATGGCAAAAAAAACACATGAAGAAATGCTCAACATCACTCATGATTAGGGAAATGCAAATCAAAACTACAATGAGATATCATTTCACACCTATCAGAATGGCCACTATTAAAAAGACAGAGAAGTACAAGTGATGGAGAGGATGTGGAGGGATAGGAACACTTCTTCACTGTTGGTGGGAATGCAGAATGGTACAGCCACTATGGAGGACTGTTTGGCAGTTCCTAAAGAAGTTGAATATAGACTTGCCATGTGACCCGACAATGCCACTACTGGGTATTTACCCAGAAGAACTGAGAGCAGTGACATGAACAGACATCTGCACACTGATGTTCATAGCAACATTTTTCACCATTGCCAAATGTTAGAAACAACCCGGTGTCCATCAACAGATGAATGGATAAACAAACTGGTCTATTCACATGATGGAATATTATGCAGCTGTAAGAAGAAATGAAGTTGTAAAGCATAAGACAACATGGATGAACCTGGAGGACATTATGTTGAGCGAAGCAAGCCAGACACAAAAAGACAAATACTGTATGAATGCGTTACTATGAACCAAAAATATTGTGTAACATATTGTTCGATTAAAAAAAAAATTTATGTGCATCCAGTACATTTAATTGAGAAATGTATATATTCATCTGTGTTTACTTTTTAGTTTTTAATTGTTTATATTGTCAATTATTAAATGTACAAAATAAAGTAAAAAAAAAAAAAGAATATTAAAAAAAAGTGAGGGGGAGAAAGAGACTAACTGACTTACAGCTACCTGGAGAAACACAACTAAGAAAATTTTCCTTATTTAAGAACTTCAAGAACCTGACACTAGGCTCAAATCTGGGCTCCTGGCTTCAAATCAGATGGTTCCACTTACTAACTGGGGCAAGTTATTTAACCTCTCTGCCTCAGTTTCCTCATCTAAAAATGACAACCATAACAGTACTCCTAGGTCAGTTTGTGAAGATTTAAGGAAGTAAAGAATATGTCTGGCATATATTAACACCCAGTAAAAGCTAGCTATCATCATCACTTCCACCATGATTATTAAACAGCTGAGCACTCAATTTCAAAAATAGGAACAAAGAATTTTAATACAGTGGTGTTTTACAGATTTAAGGAACTATGCTTTTCCTTAAGTCATATTTATTTCATTATTTTTCAGTGTCTAATTATTTCCCTTTTGATTTGATAAAGAAATGTAGATTACTTGTCTAATGGGAACAGTTCTAAGCTACTCTTTTAAACATGTTAGTCTTCCATGAAAAAGCTGGGTTTCATTACTTCTAGAGTGTGCCTGGCCAAGGCAGATCAGAGCCTTAATTTTTGGAATGCTAACAAGGGCAGCTGTATTTCAGAGTCCCAGTTGTTTTTATGGGATTTTAATACAAGCACAGAAACAAAACTAGTGGGAAAAAATGTTTTTAGACTCTGGTTTGAGTCTAAATCCTTTGAGAAGGATTATTTCTCTTCAAATTAGATGGTAATAAAATTAGTCCGTCAGATACTCAAATGTGCAGAGCTTATGTATAATTGTATTGTTGGGTTAATTTAATTTTTTACTTGCAATTGTTTTATGCATTTGATTCAGAAAGCATTTTTAAGACATGAGATAAATGTTTTTCCTATGAATAAAAAATTAAATGAAAACCATTTACTCTAGAGAACTCAGAGAATTCTAGGGTTTGTGTTTTCCTTATTTTCCTATAAAAAGTCTTTATACATAAAATACCACATTGTGCACCCTTAGTGCTGAGATAAGTATTTGTAATCTATTTACTGTTCTGCTATTTCATAATTTATTCTAATCTATGTCTATGCTTTTTTTTCTAGAATAAAGGGTTAGGAAGTTAGCTTATTTTATTTCTCCAAACACACTGTATTTCTTTGGAAAAATAATTTTAAGAGATACTGCTTTCTATATAGTCGTTATGGAAATATAAGAGTCTTTCAATAGAGAAAAAGGCTAGAAGGAACAGTGAATATATGTGGGTACTGTTGATATTGGTGATTAACATTTTTTTCTTTCAAATATACCTTATTTTAAAAACATAGTGAGTATGCACCACTCTTAAATTAAAAAGTCTTAATTTCTAATAATTTTATGTAAGAAGCAATAGATCCAATAGCCAGAACTTTCAGTATTATCTCAGAAATCACAAAATCTTGTTTTTTTACTTTCATAATTTTGGGAAAAACATCTAACTTTAGAGTATCTTCATTTTTTTAAAAATGTGATGATGGCTATAATCTTGTCAACTCTGATTTGTATATTATGAAGAAAATGATGAAATATTTACAAATGAAAGAAGATAAAAAATTAGATACTTTTATTAAAGCAATTAATAAAAGAGACAGAATAGCCAGAGATCCCCAAGATCCTTATATTTACATGATTTTGCAACCAGGAAAATGTCTAAATATAGAGATGAAAAGAAGAAGGATCAAGAATTAGGTAGGGTATTATGCAGAAGGGCCCCAAATTATTTGTAGGGGGAAGAAAACAGATTTGAGATAATAGGGAAGGGTAGAAAGAAGGACTCTGGTTAAGGATATAGTTCACTCATTTGCCATTCAACAAAGATATTTTGAGGGTCTGCTATATGCTGGGTGAGATCAAGATATTCCTTAACCAGATACACCACTGATTTTCAGTGCCAACTTCTATCACTATGACATTATGACATTCTGGGCAGGCTCAGTAACATTTTCATTGAGTGGCAAGGATTTTTAGAGTTTTAAAAATTTTTATTTGAACAAAAGTGATGAACTCACACTGTGTTTTGTTATTATATAAAAGCAATCAAGTGCTGTGCTCATGGCACTTTAGTTTGAGTGGCTGTGAAGAGTAGAAACCAGGGACTCATTAACCTTAGAGTGTGCGGCTTATGATTACTGTAATCCACCTAACGGTACTGCTACTTCGTTTGCTCTCAAAGTAAGGGGGAGAACTCTGGTTTGACATTATAAATCCCAGTCTCCCAAAAGCAGTATAGTGAATCATGAAACTTAATGTAGAGAGGTTTTTTTTAATTGCAGTAAAGAAATTAACCTTGGTTTTCATTCTCTTATGGAACTTTTTGAAAGCTGTATTACGGTATTTACAGTGAATTTTAGTTTATACTAACCTCATAATTTCAGAAGATCTTAATGATAATGTTTGCCTCTGGCCTTTAATTTGGATTGTAAAAAAAATCAATATTTTAAAAATATTTCTGGGTATATGAAAAGCATTACTATGCTACATAAGAAGGGTATATTTTATTGCAGTAGTTACACTCTACTTACTGCTTTTCCACCCAACAAGATACTTACAAGATGGTTAGAGCAAAACATAACATGGCATGGGGTGTGGAGTTGGGAAACATGAATCAGACGAATGAGATTTTGCTGCAATTAGAATTTATAAAAGGTGTGATGATAGAAAATATTTTAAGATATCTAATCTAATTATATACCACAAACATTAGAAAAATGTAAATGTTATTATTTACTTAAATTTTATTTTTAGCCATATATAATTTAAATATTGAGGATGAATACATTACACAAATTCCTTGTAGCATTATAAAGCTGTATTTTTCATAAGGCTGATCTACTAGGTTCCTTATGTATCATTCAAAAAATTCATTACTCCAAGCTTTAAAAAGATTATGTACCTGGCTATTTTCCATAGCAATGAGAGTTTCAGTCATTTTATAATGTTTTGTGAGAATTTAAGGCTAATTACACGCATGCAAACACATATTGCAGCTCTTTGGCAGATCATTTTGCTACACTTAGAAGTATTCTATTTTAACAAGGGCCAGAACTGCTGTTTTTCTTAAACAAATACCAGCCTCAACTTTTTAAAAATTGGGGTGCAGTATGTAATGCACCAAGGGAAAAATATCTTTTAGACAATTAAATTTTTTTTCACTATCGGTTAAGATAGTGATGGGGTGCCCATTTTGTGGCTGTAACTTATGTTCCCCCATCTCCTGTAAAACCTAGACAGGAAAAATCCTTAAGGCAGCACGATCCAGCTGCTTATTCAGCTGGAAGGAGGGAACATCAGTATCTGGTAGGGACCCAGTGAAGTTCTTAGTCAACACACTTGAAGGATCCCTTTATGTGAGAGTATATGTTGATAATAATAATAAAAAAAAAGATTATCCAAACTATGGAATAAGAATGATATGAAGTTGAGAACCCTTTGGGTACCTTAAACATAGATATATTTATGTAACAAAGATTAATATATAGCATTGTTTTTATTTATTTTATTATGACATGTTCAGAAAAAAAAAGGTAAAACAGAGTAACGGGACACAGATAAGCCAAATGAATATGATAAAATTCACTCATCACCCAACCACTCAGAATTTATTACTTCTAACAGCTTTTCCATATTTTCCCTTGCGTTTATTATTATATGTTAAAAAGGTAGCATTATATGGTAGTTCTGATGATAAATTTGAATTTTTTCCTACAAGTGAATTATGACTAAATAAAAACTTTGTCATGGTCTTGTTCAGATTCTTTTTTCCTTTTCCCTCACAATTCTATATTGCTTGCTGATAACCTTCTTGTGGTGGTATATTAGTCCTGGTCTGTGTCAGAATAGTTAATTCCTTGTATCAAAGCTTTTACTATCAATTGTAGAAAAATCTAAGTTTCTGTAATTACATCAAATTCAACATTTCATAAAATTAAAAAATTAATTATCTTTCGATAGGCGTAGCTATTTCCTAAATCCATTTAATGCTGAATTTTTAAGGTCTCCTTTAATACATTCTGAAGACACTATGTTTTATATGTAAGGCATTTCTTTCTGCTTTCATAATGATTTCCTTTTTTGAGGTCTTTTAATTTTTTTCTTCCATTTTTTTTTTAACTCTACTAGCTCATGTTTCATTTCCTTTTAAAGTGTTTCCTTATCTTCTGTAAGCACTCTGTCTTTCTACTTTGTGCTCTTATTTTATAAAAGCAATTGCTTTTAATTTTTTTTTTATTATGTTATGTTTGATTTCATTTTTTGTCTATTCTTTGGTAGCTTTTTTTTGGGGGGGGTGGGATACCAGGGCCAGGGATTGAACCCGGGACCTCTTATGTGGGAAGCTAGTGCTCAATCACTGAGCCACATTGGCTCCCCTGATTTGGTTTTTCTATTTGTTTGCTTGTTGTTTGTTTTTTGTGTGTGTTTAGGAGACGGGGTACTGAACCCAGGACCTGACATGTGGGAAGCAGGCACTCAACCTCTTGTGCCATATCCACTCCCCTTTGGTAGCATTTTTGTTGTGGATATTCATTTGTTGCTTGTTTTTTTTTGTTTTTCCTTAATTTTTGTTGCATTATTTTTTTATAGATTCTGTGTTTAAAAAATTGAGATATAATCCACATATCACCAAATTCAACATTTTAAGGTGTCAGTTTAGTGGCTTTTAGTATATTCACAGAGTTGTACAGCCATTACCATTATGGAATTTCATAACATTTTCACTACCCCCTAAAACGACTCTGTACCTCTTAGAAGTCAATTCCCATGTTCCTCTTCCCTAGCCCCTGGAAACCACTAAAATTCTTTCTGTCCCTATGAATATGCTTATTCTGGAGATTTCATGTACATGAAATCATATAATATGTGGCCTTTGGTCTGGCTTGTTTCACTTAGCATAATGTTCTCAAAGTTTGTCCATCATGTCGTATATTGGTACTGCATTCCTTTTTTTATGGCATAAAAATACTCCATTTAATGCATATACCTCATTTTGTTTATCCATTCATCAGTTGATGGACATTTGGGTTGTTTCCTTTTTGGTTATTTGTAATGCCACTATTAACATTTGTGTGCAAGTTTTTGTATGAACATGTTTTCAGTTCTCTTTGGTATATACCTAGGAATGGAGTTGATGGGTCATATGGTAATTCTATGTTTAATTTGTGAGGAACTACAAGACTGTTTTCCACAGTGGTGGCACCATTTTACATTACCGGTGAAGGTAAGTATGCCAATTTTTCCACATTCTCACCAATACTCATTTCCCATTGAGTGTGTGTATGTGTTTTTAATAGCCATCCTAGTGGATATGAAGTGGTATCTCATTGTAGTTTTGACTTCAATTCTCTAAAGTCTAATGCTCTTGAGCATCTTTTCATGTACTTACTGGTAATTTCCATATCTTCTCTGGAAAAATATCTATTCAAACCTTTGCCCATTTTTTTCATTAAATTAATTGTCTTTTTAGTATTGAGTTGTAATTCTTTATATATTTGGGGCACTAGACTTTTATCAGATATATTCTTTGCAAATATTTTCTCCCATTCTGTGGGTTTACTTTTCACTTTCTTGATAGTATCCTTAAACACATAAAATATTTTAAGACTTATGAAGTCCAATCTATCTATTTTTTGTTTGGTTGCTTATACTTTTGAGGTCATATTTAAGAAACCCTTGCCTCTACCAAGGTCACAAACTTTTATTCCTATGTTTTTGTTTAAGAGTTTTATAGTTTTAGCTTTTACATTTAGGTCTTTGATCCATTTTGAGTTAATGTTTGTATATGGTTTGAGGTAGTGGTCCAAATTTATTCTTTTGTGTATGGATAGCCAGTTGATCCAGCGCCACTACTTTTTTTTTAACTTTATTTTGTACATTTAATAATTGAAAATATAAATGATTAAAAACTAAAAAGTAAACACAGATGAATAAATACATACATTTCTCAATTAAATGTACTGGATACATATAAATTTTTTTTTTAATCAAACGATATGTTACACAATATATTTGGTTCATAGTAACGCAATCATACAGTATTTGTCCTTTTGTGTCTGGCTTGCTTCGCTCAACATAATGTCCTCCAGGTTCATCCATGTTGTCATATGCTTTACGACT
>JAQZBX010109558.1:0-10451 GCA_029593785.1 Cabassous unicinctus
CACATTGGAACGCACATAACGCTGCAGAAATGACCCTTAAAAACAGCTGAAAGGGTAAGTTTTGTTGCATATTTCACCACACATACACACGTCTTGGCTGGCTGACTGAAGGGGGCCCCCCGACCCTCTCCGTCTGCCCCAAGCAGACCCAAACCCGGCTCCATCCCACAGCACCGGCCCTGGCCTCCCAGAGGCCTGCCCGCAGCCCCCACCCAGGTCCGGGGACTCACAGGAAATTGCGAAGAGGGCCTTGACGCGCACCGTGTCACACGCATCCCGGTCGAGCAGCCGCAGCAGCTTGCGCAGGGCCCCGAGGCCCAGCACCTGCTCCTGGATGGCCGCCACATTCTGGCTGCAGGTGCCGATGAGCTGTGCCGCCCGCCACCGCAGCCCCGCGGCCCCCGCCTCCAGGTAGCGGCCCACCAGCAGGTGCATGCCCGACAGCTGGCAGAAGTCTGTGCCAGAGGGAGGAAAGAGGCCAGGTGAGGACAGCTGGGCTCCCCCATCCCAGTCCTAACGCCGGGGCCCTTGCAAGCCAGCGTCAGCATTTGGGGGCGCGAAGCTCTGTGCCACGGGGCTGTCCAGGCAGTGCTGAACGCGAGGCCCCAGGCTCCACACTGCACGCCAGGTATGACCCACCATCTTGGTGACAATCTGAATGCCCCCTTGGGGAAAACCACCCCACTAGACCAGGGGCCAGCAAACTACAACTTGACCACTGGTTTTGTCGACAAAGCACAAGTGGAGCACTGAGTTGATAGTCACGGTAGAAGCCTGTGGCCCACAGCGGCAGACAACGGCCCTGCAGATATGGGGTCCTAATCTCAGCAACCTGTGAGTCTCTCACCTCACCTGGCAGGAGGGGCGTGGCAGGTGTGACTGAACCAAGGCCCCCAGGATGGGCAGAGGACCTGGATGATCGAGGCAGGCCCGGTGTGATCACCCGGGGCCTCGTAAGAGGAGACCAGAGGGGCCGAGTCGGAGGAGAGCAACAACAGGAGGGGTGGAGGAGTGAAGCGGCCGAGGTGGCAGGCGGCCTTGAGAAGCTGCCGAGGCCGGGAGGCATGCTCTCCCCGGAGCCCTGGAAGGAGTGGCGCGCTCTCAACCCGCGTGGACTTCTGCCTCCAGAACAGTGCGGGACAGATTTGGGTTGGAGGCGCAAGGCAGCAGCAGCAGGACACCCCCACGCACAGGACCTAGGCCGTCCGCTCTGCAGTCCTGCGCTGAGCGGGCGCCAGCGCCTGCCCTGCTGGGCCCTGAACCCGAGGGGAGCCTGCTCGGGGCTCCCAGCCACTCCCGTCCCATCCCTCGGGGCTGACGGTCTGCAGCGCACCTCACTAGCCACAGAGCCCGCTGCCACACAAGAAGCCACAGCCTGCGGGTGTGATGGCCAAGGAATGGAGGGGCCAGCTCTGCTGGGGGCTGCGAGGGGGCACGCAAGGAGGCCCTGAAGCACGAGGATGGGTTTGTCAGGAGCTCACCCAGAGGGTGCAGACAGAGAAGAAAATACCCACAGAGACAACGTGTGACAGAACCACCTACGTCACGGGAACGCGGTGCGGGCAGCATGGCGCGAGTGGAGGCGCGTGCGCAGGCGTGTGCGCAGCAGCGGGGAGAGGACCCCAGCCTTCACACGCCTACCAAGCTCAAGCAAGGGGGTGCCCACAACTCCTAGGCGTCGGAAGCAGCACTGCTCACGGCAGCCCACGGGCAGACGTGACCCCTGGGCCCTCGCAGATGAGCGGTGACCAAGCGTCCGCCCGACAGTGGAGTGCCCTTCAGCCATGAGAAGCAGCGCAGTCCTGTTCTCTTAGACACCGCGGGTGAGCCTTGGAAACGTTATGCTCCAAGCCAGACGCAAAGGACCGGCTGTTACCTGATTCCACTTACGTGAAACGTCCAGACAAGGCAAACCCACAGAGATGGAAAGCAGATTAGTGGTTGCCAGGGGCTCTTTTTGGGATGAGGAAAATGTTTTAAAACTGATTGTGGTAACGGCTGCACAATTCTGCAAATACACTAAAAAACCACGGAAGTGTATGCTTTCAATGGGTGAATTGTAGGGTGCGTGAGTTATATATCAAAAATGCTATTAAAAATTTTTTTTAAAAAGGTGGATAGCGGCCAGCCCTGGGAAAGCCAGGAGTTTCCAAGTGAGGACCTTCCCGTCACCATCGGGGCGGCCTGGTCCGACTGGGCACAGGACGGCCCTTGGGGGTGCGTGAGGGCCCGATGGGGAAGGCAGTGGCGGGAGCGAGTGGGAGGCACAGGGAGGAGGCCCCGAGCCGAGGGGGCACTGACGGGACTATGGGGCCCCTGGAGCTGTCTGGCTCTCACCCGGCCCCGAGGAGGCATTAGGCGGCCCCCCGTTAGACACAGGGACGGGTCCCGAGGAAGAGCGCCGTGCAGGCTCCCGACACGTGGCCAGTGGTGTGCCCGCGCTGGTGCTCGCCAGGCCTCATTCACTTGTTCAACGCACAGTCCTAGGCCTGCAAGGTGCCCGCCGGAGCCCAGGGCAGCACAGGCAGCGTCCCCATCCTGGCGGAGCTGGCACCTCATGGGGAGGAGTGGGACAAACCACCAACATGCAGCGCGTCAGGTGGGATCAGCTCCATGAGCTCAGAGAGAAAGAATGAGAGGTGGTGGTTGCACAACACTGAGCGTACTAAAGCCACTGAACTGTGCACTTTGACAAGGTGAATTCCACGTCACGTGACTTCTCTCTCTATAAAAGTAACCATAGTAGCAGTAGCAACAGTGAAGAGCCGTGTGGGAAAACATTCCCCTTTCCACATCTTCTCGAACATTGGGCATCTTTATTAAGAAAAGATGAAAATTTTAAACAAATAACTAAATACATGTGTGTATACACAAAGAGAGGTGGGTGGGGCACCTAAAAAATGGTATATTTTTTTCTTTTTCTAAAGTTTTATTGTGGTGACATAAAATTTGCCATTTAACCATTTTTACGTGCACAACCCACAATAGTGTGCAATGACCAGCTCTCCTGAATTCCAGAACACTTCACCACTCTCAGAGAAGGGCATAAACCCACTGAGCAACTGCTCCCACTCCCTTCCCCACCGCCCGTCCTCCGGCAAACACGCACGTGTTCCTGTCGCTCGGACTTGCCTGATCTGGACCTGTCATACAAGCGGCATCATGATATTTGTCTCTTGGTGCCTGGCTTATTTCACTCAACCTAGTGCTTTCAAGGTTGCAGCAAGTCTCAGAATGAAGTGGTACCTTTTGCTTTAAATCCTGTTTATTTGGTTACTAATGAGGTGTGAAAACCACTGCTGCCATGATTAGAGACTTAGCACAATGTTTGACAGACAGACAGTAGCAGCTGAATGGCTATTTCCTGAACAGGTGAAAAATGGAAGAAAGAACAAGTCATTAAAAACCATTCTGTGGATGGGGAGGGGAGTTCTCTGTCTAAACGAGCCTGAAACCCTGGGTAATGGGAACCAGGCCTACCTAGGGCCTTGGATATGCTCACATACACCATGACCTTCCTGGAAGAGAGGTGGGTTTCCCACACTCAGCCCAACCCCAGCCGAACAGCCAATCCTGTTCTCACACCCTGCGGGTTTGCTCTGTGCCTGAGCGGTGCTGATTGCGTACCCGTGGTGATCTCGGGCCATCCTCACAATTCCCTGAGGGCTCGTAATTCTCTTTGTACAGAGGCCGTCGCATCGGGGCTCAAAGAGCTTCAGGGACTTGCCTGAGCTCAAACCACCAAGTAACAGCGCAGCTGGGTCTCTGAATCAAGAAGTGACGCCACAAAATCCATGCTTTCAACTACTCCCCTATACTGCCTCTCCTAACAGAAGCGGGGTCTTATTACTTGCCTGCTCAAACCTTCCGTGGCTCCACTGCATTTAGGATAACACCCATAGCCCCTGCCTCGTCCCATGAGCCCTGCACACGCCAACCTCGTTTCGTGCCATGTGGGCCCTCCCTCACTCCACTCGGCTGGGCGGGCCTTATTGGTGTTCCCAAACACACCAAGCACATCCTCAGGACCTTTGCACTGGCTGCTCTCTCTTCCTGGAATGCTTTTTCCAAAGATAATTCGACAACTCACTCCCACGCTCCAGGTCTCTCATCAAATGCTGGCCCTCATGAAGCCTTCCCTAACCACCCCACTCCAAAACAGGCTTCTCTCAGATTCGGGGAAGGGTGGTGGCCAAGGAGGAAAAATGACCAGTTTCGAGGCCTATCAGGGCGATAGTGGACTGAACCTGCCCCCAGGTTGGCTATGCGGGGTGAAAGAAGGGTCTGGCTCCTGACAGGATGGGCCCGAGCAGGGGGGTCCTGAGACAGAGTGGAGGGGGGAGGCTGAAGTTGGGAGGCCAGCTAGGAGCTGGTGGTGTGGGTCCTGAAAGGACGAGGGCTGAGCTGGAGCAGGGCGTGGGGCTGAGGGAGAGGCAAGAGGCAGTGGCCCCAGGTACCTGCGGCATTGTCCATGTTTTCACACAAGTCGGCCAACAGCTCCAAGGCGCCCTCTCGCTCCTGCTGGTCAGCGACCAGTTCGGCCTCTCCAGCCGATGGGGGTGGGGGCTGGGACAGGACCCGGAGGCAGTTCTTCATCTGCTCCACCTCCTCCCGCTGACCTCGGAAGGCAGCCGACATGGCCTCCTGCAGCCACTGACGCCTCTGAGGGACGAAGCAGGGCGGGAAGGGTGGGGTAAGGGAAAAGACAAAAACATCTGTCAGCAGTGAAGGAAGGAGAAGACAGTCGTTAACAACAGCTGACAGCTGAGAGCTGGCTGCTGGTGCTTCAACCAGAGACTATCTACTGAACGCCTGCAAGGTTACCGGCTCCACTAAGCACCCAGGACACAGCCTTGCGGCACAGAGATGGAACCCCTGTCCCCAGGACGGTCACAGTCTAGTCGGGGAGCAGATGAGAAACAAAATAAGCAAAGCATGCAGCATGCAATGCGGTGCTGTGACAGGTGCCAAGGGGGAAAGGGGCAGAGATGAGGAATCAGGAGCTCCAGGGCAGGGGCGAGGGGCAGAATTAAGGAGGACAGTCAACAAAGACCTTGTGAAGAAGGTGATGTGAGCAATGGTGGAGGTGAGGGAGCAAGCCATGCAGATAGCTGGGAGAACGTTCCAGACAGAGGGACAGGCAAGAGGGGTGATGTAGCCAAAGCAGAAGGAGCAAGAGGGAAAGGGACAGAGGGAAAGGGAGAAAAGACGTTGGGGAGCAGGTGCAATTGGAGTGAGATGGGGGACCCTGCTGGAGGGTTCTGAGCAGAGGAGAGGCCTGACAGGTCAGTAGAAGGATCAAATGAGGGGTGGCAAGGGCAGAAGCAGGGAGATCCGGGGGGCTACAGCAGCAATCCAGGTGAGAGGCAAAGTGGCGTGGATCAGGGTGGGAGTGATGGAGCAGTGAGAAAGGCTCAGCCCCTGGGCTTCTTTTGCAGTAAGGGCTAAGACGGTTCACTGATGGGTCGCGAGTGGGGCGTGAGACAAAGAGAAGGCTCAAGGAGGACCCCAAGGTTTGCATCCTGAGCAACTAGAAGAAGACGGGGAAGGTGACAGGAAGAGCAGGTTGGGAGGGAAGAAGGAGAGATTAGGAACTCATTTGTGGACATGTTAAGTTTGAGGTGTCTGGTATACATCCCGGGTGAAATATCCAACAGGCAGCCTCAAGTTCAGAGAGGAAGCCTGCTAAGAGCAGAGGTTCTCACCCTCAGCTTTGCTCACTTTTGAGCTGCAGAGGTCTGCTGTGGAAGCTGACCTGCACATCGTAGGATGTTGAGCAGCATCCCTGGCCACTAGATGCCAGTAGCACACTAGTCCCCTCCCAGCTGTGACAACAAAAAAGGTCTTTGCGTATTGCCAAAGGTCCCTTGGGAGGTAAAATCGCCCCAGTCAAGAATAGTGGCCTAGAGACCTAAATTTGAGTTGTCAGGGTAGAGACGGTATTCAAAGCCCCTCAGCAACATGAGGTAACAATGGAAATGAGTGCAGACAGGAGAAGAGATCCATGTACTGAGTCCTGGTGCACTTTAACCTGAGCAGGCTGGGGAAGGAGGAAGAACCAGTCAAGGAAGAAAAGAAGAAGGGCTAGTGAGTAAGCTGCAAACCAGGTGGCTGTGCTGTCCTAGAAGCCAAATGAAGAAAGTATTTCAAGGCAGACAACCACATGGTCTAGTCAGGTCAAGAAAGGTGAGGGCTAGGAATTGACTATTGGGATTTTTTGCCAGGCCCTAGGTAAAGGACTCACACAAATGTTCTGTAATCACATTCTGCATAAAGTTGGGCAAGTTGCCTAACCTTTCTGTGCCTGTTTCCTACCTCATGGCTATAAAGGTTCAAGGACATCGTGTGGGAAATGGTTTACTGCCATGTTCAGTAGATAGTAATAGCTTGTTAAAGGATCCAATAATTATTGCTCTTAGCCTTTACAGCAATCCGATAGGGTAGGTATTATTCACAGATGAGAACAACGTGGCACAGAGGGGTTATGATTTGTTCAAGGTCACACAGATGGCAAGAGGCAAAGCCCAAAGTCAAGCCTAAGCAGTCTGTCCACAGATCCTGTGCTCTTAACGAGTACACCCTGCTGCCTTCAGGAGCACTGTCGATGTACAAGGTACTCAGTGGAGCCCCAGTTAAACTGGAGCCTTAAAACCTCCATCGCTTTTGTTATCATCATCCTCAGTTGCATGAGGAACTTGAGCTTCAGAAAGATTAAGTAAAATGCCCAAGGTCATGCAGCTGGGCAATGTGGAACCCAGGTCTGTGAGCCCTTGCTTTTTTACCATGAGGCTATTCCACCTTCCAGCACAGTGCAAGGAATCTAGGGGTCCACCCCTCAGGCCCCACACCTTCAAGATCCGATCTTCAGCTTACAATACCCACCCCCCTTAGCACACTAAATAGAGCCCATCACGCCTCCACGTCTTGACTCCTGCCCCTCACCCGGGAAAACCCCAGCTTCTAGCTCCTCCAAGCTACCTGTCCCCAGACCCCCCACCCCAACTTCTTGGGTTCCCATCACTTACCTCCTCACTCATGGGTTCTGTAGAGGGCTCTGGCTCCTGAGAGCCCGCCGTGATGGCCATCTGCAGCAAGCCTTGGAGGTTGCGCGGCGGCGGCGGAGTGCCCGAGCCCCCAGCCGAAGAGCCACCGCCCCCTGAGGAACAACTCTGGGAGGCCGAAGGTAGTGCCAGGGGAAGGCGACTGCCCCCCGAGCCTTGGTCCGACATGGGTCGTTTGTGAGGAGGAAGGGAAGAAAGTGTTGGGGGGGGTCACTGCTGAGACACCTCTGGCGTCTTGACGAGTCGATTCCTGGGAGTCTGCTGAGAAGGCGGCGTTTTAGGCGAGCTCGGTGACTTCTCATGACCCCCAAATCACTCGGTCCGCACCTCCCCTTAACCACAGACCCCTTTGTCTTCCTTCATACCAAGACCCTTCCCCAAAGCCATAAGCCACTACTTCCACCCTAGCAACAGGCCCCTCCCATTCTCCCTAGCAACAAGCCCTCTTCCCCGTTTCCACTGCGGGAAGCTTTCATTCCAGTCTCTTAGCAACCCTCGGCCCCGCCTCCACGGCAACAAGCCCCCTCTTTGGTCTCCCAAGCAACAAGTCTCCCTCATCTCCGAAAAGGGGAGCTGGAGCGGATCGGAGCTCACCTCTCCGGGCCTCGAGTCCCGCCGCCGCCGCTCTTGCTAAAAGCAGAGGGGCCCGCACCTGACACAGCTGGGCGCCGCCATCTTGGCCGGAAATGCGCACGACCTCACAGGAAGTGCCCGGCGCCCCCACCCAGCATCGGGCCCTAGACTGGGCTGAGGCCCGGCCCTAAGGCCTTCCCACTGGCCGGATTCCGCGCTCGGCCCCGGCCCGGGCCCCTCCTCACCAGGCCCCACCCGCTCCTCGCCAGGCCCCGCCCCTCGCTGTAGGTCCCGCCCCTTCGAGGCCATGCTCCGGGCCTAAGCCCCGCCCGCCGCAGCCCGGATCGCGCGCCGTAGAAGCTCCGCGCCTGCCCCGGTGGGCCCCGCCCTCGGTGGGCCTCGCGAGTTGGAACCCATCCACACCCGTGTGCCCCGCCCTGATCCTAAGCTGTGCTCTCTCCCCTCCTGGCCGGGCCGCCATCTCAGGCTCCGCCCCTGTTCTAGGTCTTTCGGCCTCTCCCAGTTAGGCCCCGCCCCTTTCCAGGCCCCGCCCCCTCGCTGGAGGCGCCAGCCGCTCCCACTAGGACCCGCCTCCCCATCCAGGCCTAGCCCCTGCTGTGCATGGGTGTGACGTGTGCGTGTGTGTGTGCGGGTACATGTGTGTGCATGGCATGTGTATGTGTGCATGGTGGCTGTGGCGTGTGGGTGGGTGGGACATGTGTGTTTGTATGTGTGTGCATGTGCATGCGTGTGCATGGCATTGTGTGGTGTATACAGTGTGTATTGCACACATGTGTGGCACGTGTGTGCATGTCATGTGTGCACATCTGGCGCGTGTGTGACATGTGCCTTGCATGTGCATGGTGTGTGCGTGTGTGCATGGCATGCACATGTATGTGTGGCGTGTGTGTGCAAGGCATTGCTGTGTGCATGGTGTGTATATGTGGCATGTGCATGGCATTGTTTGCATGGCATGTGTGGCATGTGTGTGAGTGCACGGCATATGCATGTGAGTGCACGGCATGCATGTGCTGCGTATGGTGTGGGTATGTGTACACACGTGTGTGACATGTGTGCATGCCATCCGTGTACATGTGTGCATCTGGCATGTGTGGCTTGTGCATGGGGTGTGCATGTGTGCATGGCATGTACGTGTGTGGTATGTGCATGGAATCGCTGTGTACATGGCATGTACATGTGCGCACATGGCACAAGGGTGAGCACGAATGTAGCATATATGCGTGTGTGTCACGTGTGAACCATGCAAGAGAGGTGTCAGGCAGGGCCTGGGAGACGGCCCCTGCGAGCCCGTCCTGTGTGCCTTCCCTACCGCTGCTCTGACACATCCCCAGGCGCTGGGTGGCTTGACCTTCACGGATGTCCTTGCTTACAGTCCCGGGGGTCAGAAGTGCAGGTCATCGAACGGGGCGAATCCAAGGCTGCACTGCTTCCGGAGGCTGCAGGGGAGTTGGCGCTCCTGGCCTGCCCCAGCCTCCTCACGCCACATCTCACCTCCTGCCTCCTTTTCATAAGGAACTTTGCGCTAACACTGATGACGTCTGACAATCTCCCATCTCAAGGGCCTTCGCTTAGTCCCATCGGCAAAGTCCCTTCTGCCACATAAGGTGGCAGGCATAGGGCTCAGGGCATTATTCAGCCTCACACCTACATGCTCCTATGATCACGTCTACATATATGTAGAACACATATGAAACCCACAGGTATAGGTAATATGTTAACGTACAACTACATATGTATACATGTACAACACAACGGTGGTCTCGATGAAAACTCTCAGGTACTGTATAAAAGTCATGGTCTTTACAATAACTGGGATGACCATATAAACTATTAGTTATAGCAAGACCCTGGAGAGTGAAAAAGGACCTTATTAATAATTACTCCAAAATACCAGGCATCAGCCAGACTCCTGGTCCCCTGCTTTCCCCTGCTGCCTGCCCTTGTCTCCCCCCATTCTCCCCCTCACTCACTCCCCTCCAGCCACACTGGCCCTTCCATGTTCCTCCCACACACCAGGCACATGCCCGCCTCAGGGCCTTGGCACCTGTGGTGCCCTAGCCTTTGGCCTCCGTTTTCCTTCCGTGTGCTCTCATTGGTCAGGTCTCTCCTGGACACAGAATCCAACCACCACCACCCCCAGCCCTTCCTATCCCACGTCCTGCCTGGAGTTTTTTCCTGCCCACGCTCCACAACTCTCTAACGTTATGTGTATTTTGTTGTGTTTCGTGTTTGTAACGTCTCGCCTTCTAGAATGGAAGCGCCACGGGGCAGGGGCTTCTGGCGCGCTGGTCAGTGCTGCATCCTTGTGGAAGAGCGTCTGCCTCAGGCTGGGCAGGCAGCAGAGGCTCATGGCAGGGAGGCAGCTGAACAGGAATCCCCCAGGAGCCTACGGGCTCATGGGTGCATGCTGTAGGCGACTTGGGGACTAAACAGGTGCCTAACACCTTGGGATGCCTGATAGGAACTGGGGGCCGGGTGGTAACCTGGTGCAGGACTCGTGGGCTGTGTGCTACAGCGGGGACTAGGGATTATATTGGGGCCCAAATGACGGTCTAGGGGACCCCATGGCAGACACAGGGAATATGTAGGGTTCTGGAAAAGTCACGGGGACCGCCGCAGGGACTTCCAGAAGTTTCTCCGTAGACGCGCTGAGCAGAGGTGTAGGTCCAGGGTGACCACCAATGACGCACCCTGGGCTCTGGGTGGATTGGGGGGCTGATGTTGGTGGGGACACAGACCTGGCCCAAGGAGACCCAGGTGGCTTGGGGTGTCAGGTCAGCAATTCCCTCATCCTTC
>JAQZBX010109559.1:0-10460 GCA_029593785.1 Cabassous unicinctus
GATTTATTTATTTACTTACTTACTTTTATACATTTTTATCCCTTCCCCTATTTTTGCTGTTTCTGTGTCCATTCACTGGGCAACTCTCTTTCTCTGTTTCCTGCCCTCTCTTCTCATCCTTCTCCTGTCTTCACTGGGATTCAATCCTTGGAAACTCCGATGTGGGAGAAAGGCGTCCTACCACCTGTGCCACCTTAGTTCCTGGTTTTTTCGGCACATCTCGCCTTGGCTCTCCCTTGTGTCATTCTCCTGTTATGTCATCATCTTGCTGTGTGGCTCGCGGGCCTGGCGGCACATCCACGTGTGGGGCCTGGGGGGCTCACGTGCTTGCAGGGCCTGGCAGCCCATGCACCTTCTATATTTTTCTTTTTTCTATTTTTACTGGGAGGTCCCGGGGACCAAACCCAGGTCCCTCCATATGGAAAATGGACGCCAAACCACCCGAGCCACATCTGTCCCCCTGCTATATCTCTTAAGGTTGACCAAAGATACCTAGATTACAGTCATTTCTCATACAGGATGGTCATATAATAAATCAGGCTTGGTTTATCACCAGCATTCTAAAAACCAGACCTAGGGAGAAAAACTAGGTCTGAGGACCCATGCATGGTTTCTAATATAACGAATGTTTAGCCTACCCAGATTATCACAAAATCAGGATGGCAAAAATATTTGCAGTGGAGTGGTTTATTAATTCAACTATTTGTATGCCCAGGTGAGCACACACATGTGCTTGGAACCACGAGGCCTTTGGTAATGAAGAAACAGATCTATTTTTAATTTCATGAAACTTACAGTCTCAAAGTGCTTATTTATCCAAGTCAAAATAGATTGCTTAGTGGCAAATCTCTCTTGCAAGCCATCAGAATTTTTAAAGCCTGACTGACTCCTCTTAATAAAGTCACTTTTTCATTATTCCTGGGTAATTTACCTATTTGCCTCTGCATTTTGCTACCCCTTTGCCTTTATTCATTGTTTTTTATCAGAGAGGAATAATTTACAGAAAAATTAAATATTTTCACTTTATTTAATAATTGCAGTTTAGGGGAAAAGTTTGGAATTGCAGCCTAAAATCAAATTTGAACATAAATAAAGTTTTCATGTAATGTTTTTATCCTTCTGTCTTTGAATCTTTTTGCAAATCCTCATAAAAATTACCTGACAAAGGACAAATGAAAATAGAATGCATTTCATACAGAACATTTGTCAGGCTAAAATGTAAACATCAAGAAGATACTCAAGACATATGCCCAGAGATTTTGTATGTGGTGGTACTTGGTGCCATCACAGAGCAGGAAACTCCAGACATCATCAGGCACATTCCTTGTCCCCAAACAAATTAGGCAATTCAAAATCTGTGGGATGGGTGGGGAGAAGATGTGGCTCAAATGGTTGGTCGTCCATCTCCCATATGGAGGAACCTGGATTCAATCCCCGGGAACTTCCAGTAAAAATAAAGAAAAATATAGTAGGCATGCGGGCCGTTGGCCCTGTGCACAAGTGCGCCACCAGTCTCCGTGAGCGGATGAGCCCCCCAGGCCCCATGCGTGGGTGTGCCATCAGGTCCCGCCAAGCCACGCAGCAAGATGATGACATAACAGGGGAGTGACACAGGGAGAGCCAAGATGAGACGCACTGAAAAACCAGGAACTAAGGTGGTGCAGGCAGTAGGAGGCCTCTCTCCCACATCAGAAGTTCCCAGGATCAAATTCCGGTGAAGACAGGAGGAGAAGGATGAGAAGAGAGGGCAGAAAACTGGCACAGAGAATTGTTCAGCAAATGGACACACAAAAAAACAGCAAAAATGGGCGGGGGGTAAAAAAATGGATAAAAGTAAGTAAATGAATAAATCTTTTTTTTAAAAAATCTGTGAAGAGGGCTAGACTATACAAAACAAAATTGCTGCTGATCAGCTGTTGAGGTGAACCTGGATCAAAGGAGTGGAAAGTGTTACAAGCAAGGCAATCCTAATGGGATTTAGGCAGCATAACAATGGCAAATTGTAACCCCTCAGGGAACCTCCACAGAGGTAGCCAAGAGATCAGAGCAGTCTTTGTGGCACTCTTTTCTGGATCTTGTTGTATTAAGTAGGCCATACTTTGTGCCCACCATAGACCAAAATAACCAGAGTCCACAGGAGCAGGGGGTTAGAAGAGGAAATAAGGGCAGAGAGGGAAGAGGCTCATCCGGAGACACTGGAGGTAGAGGTGGCAGGAAACAAGAAATGTGTGCAATCCCAGTAGGAATAAGATACCAAATGCTGCATCTACAAATCCAGCAGAATAGTAGGCATGATTCCAGGCTTTACTTAGGGCTTTGTAGCAATGTTTAAGATACAGTGATTTTCCTAAATAAAACTAGTTTTTAAACGTTTGTCACTTATGTCAGCATCTCATTAAAGTTCCCAGTCATTCAGCTCATTTTGTCTTCTAAGTGTAAATGAGAAACTGCAGAGGGTCATTGCTCACACTGACACTGCATTTGAAACAATGAACTTGAACATGAAACAACAAGAACCAGAGACTATGGGACACCAGCCTATGAAAATGTGCCACAAGCTAGAATCTTCTAAACAAATGCAGTTGCTCTCTCTTCACTTAGCATCATAGAGTTTGAAGGGAGTTCAGATGTCAGCGATGTCAGAAAGCACCTCATCTGAGTGCCTCCTTTTACAAATGAAGAAACTGAAGCCTGGAGAGGCTGAAGTCCTTCTCAAAGTTCATGGGAATAGTTCAGTTCACCTGTGGCTGAGCCCAAAACTCAGGCTCTCCATTGTGCAACCCTGCACTCCTTCTGCTACTACTAATAATTGTAATATACATAGTGAATCTTGTGTGCCAGGTGCTAGTTCAGGCACTATACATATGTTACTTCATCTAATTGTACAACCAACTCATGTTGTAGAGACATATTACTATTGCCATTTTTAGGTGAGAGACCTGAGCAACAGAATGGAAAAGTAACTTGCTCTCTCCCAAAATTGTCAGAAGACTGAGATCTAATAAGCTTTCCTACTAAAGGAGCAAGATGGTGTCTGATTAGGCAGGCAAGGCTCAGCTCTCTCACAAAAACAAGAGAGAAAGAGCTAAAAGCTGTCCATGGGATCTGCTTTGGAGGTCAACAGACCAGGACAGTGCTTCACAAGGCCCAGGAGATTGAATTAACAAACTGTGAGTTACCAAACCCCCACAGCAGCTGGGAAGGACTCCCCTCCCCGACCCCCAAGATATTAAGCTGGGGTAAAACCCCTGGTTCATTGCAGTTGGGAGAAGAAAACAGACATCTTCCTCCCTGTCAGTTGTTTCTAGGGAAAAGTGAGGGGAAGTTGGTGGGGATGGGGGGAGGGTGCTTTTCTTCAGTGAATTCAGCCAGCAAAGTCCACATTGAATCTCAGCTCTTGCTAGACCAAAACAAAGGAAAAGAGAGAGAGATACACCTCCATGGAAAGGTGCATCAATGAGTGCCATATGCTGGCCAGCCTGGAAATTGCATGGACAAAAACTGCACCTTGGTCTCTCTGTTCTCTAACTTCTGGGAGAAAATCTGCACACCAATAGTGAGACCCTGGCACAATTCTGATAACTTAAGCTGGGCAATTTTAAAGACTTAGGATAAGTTGAGCCAAATATCAAAGAAGAGCTGTGAAAAAAAAAATAGGAAAGAGAGAGAAATTGTTCATCAAAGTAAATACACCAACATATTCAGATGCCTAGACATCAGCAAAAATTTACAAGCCATACTAGGAAACTGGAAGAGATGGCCCAGCCAAAGGAACAAACCAAATATCCTGAAGAGATACAGGATTTAAGACAATTAATAAATGATAATCACACAATTCTCCTAAATCAGTTTAAAGAATTGAAAGAAAATATGACTAAAGAGATAAAGAATATTAAGACACTAGGTGAGCATAAAGAACAATTTGAGGGAAATGGATGTGGCTCAAGTGATTGGGCTCCCGTCTACCATATAGGATGTCCAGGGTTAGATTCCTGGGACCTCCAGGTAAAAAGTAAGCTGGCCTGCATGACGAGCTGGCCCAAGTGGAGTGCTGGCCCATGCAGAGTGCTGGCCCATGCAGGAGTGCTGGTCCATGCAGGAGTGCTGGCCTATACAGAGTGCTGGCCCACACGGAAAGCTGGAGCAGCAAGATGACACAGCAAAAAGAGACACAGAGGAGACACAATAAGAGATATAGCAGACCAGGGAGCTGAGGTGGCACAAGGGATTGAGCACTTCTCTCCCACTCCAGAAGGTCCCAGGATCAGTTCCCAGTGATGCCTAAAGAGAAGATAAGCAGACACAGATAGAATACACAAAGAGCAGACAGCAATCACAAAACAACAAAAGCAGGGGGGAAATAAATCTTTAAAAAAAAAAATTGAAAGTCTGCAAAGAAAAGTAACAGACCTTATGGGAATGAAAGACATGATGGATGAGATTAAAAATATAGTAGAGACACATAAGAGCAGATTTGAATTGCTCGAAGACAGAATTAGTGATTTCAAAGACCAAACATCTGAACTGGAAAAGACAGGAGAACAGAAAGAGAAGAGAATGGGAAAATGGAACAGGGTCTCAGGGAACTGAATGACAATGTGAAATGCACAAACATACGCATTATCAGTGTCCAAGAAGGAGAAGAGAATGGAAAGGGGGCAGAAAGAATATTTGAGGAAATAATGAAAGAAAACTTCCCAACCCTTATGAAAGACATAAATGTCAATATCCAAGAAAGACAATGCACCCCAAACAGAATAAATCTGAATAGGCCTGCCTGACACATCTATAATTCAGAATGACAGATATCAGAGATAAAGAGAAGATTCTGAAAGCAGCAAGAGAAAAGCAAAGCATCACTTACAAGGGACCCTCAATAAGATTAAGTGCCAACTTCTCATCAGAAACCATGGAGGAGAGAAGAAAGTGGTATGATGTATTTAAGGTAGTGAAAGAGAAAAACTGCCAGCCAAGAATTCTGTATCCTGCAAAGATGGCCTTCAAAAATGAAGGGGAAGTTTGCAGATGTGGCTCACTTCCCATATGGGAGGTCCCGGTTCAGTCCCCAGTGCCTCCTAAAAGCAAAAACACAAACAACAAGCAAATAAATGATAAAACCAACTCAGGGAAGCCAATGTGGCTCAGTGGTTGAGTGCCAGCTTCCCACATATGAGGCCCAGGTTTCAATCCCCAGCCCCAGTAGCTTAAAAAAAAAAATGAAGGGAAGTTCAAAGTCTTCACAGACAAACAAAAACTGATAGGCTATGTTACCAAAAGACCAGAATTACAAGAGATATTATAGGGAGTACTGCAGACTGAAAGGAAAAAACAAGGGTGAGAGACTTGGAGAAGAGTGTACAAATGAAGATTACTAAAAGGGAAAATTAAAGGGTAAAAAGATAAACAATGGTGCAATATGACAACAGAAAGCCAAAGGTCAAAAGGGATGAAGCAAGTAAAGACTTTACAGTAAAAACATTGAATGTTAATGGCTTGAGCTCCCCAATAAAAAGACATAAACTGATAGAATGGATTAAAAAAATATAAGCCATCAATATGTTGTCTTCAAGAGACTCACCTTAGACATAAGGACACAACCAGGTTAAAAGTGAAAGGTTGGAAAAAGATATTCCACACAAATAGTAACCAAAAAAGAGCTGGAGTAGCGATACTAATATTGGACAAAATAGATTTTAAGTGCAAAACTATTATAAGGAATGAAGAAGGTCATTATATATTAATAAAAGGGGCAATTCAGCCAGAAGAAATAACTATACTAAATACTTATGCACCCAACCTGAGTACTCCAATATACATGAGGCACACACTTGTAAAGCTGAAGAGAGAAATAGATGTCTCTACAATAATAGTTGGAGACTTCCATACACCACTCTCAGTATTGGATAGAACATCTGGACAGAGGATAAATAAAGAAAGAGAGAGATTGGATACTATGATAAATGAACTAGACCTAACAGACATCTATAGAGCATTGCACCCCAAAACAGCAGGATATACATTCTTTTCAAGTGCTCATGGATCCTTCTCCAAGATAGACCATATGTTGGGTCACAAGACAAATCTCAATAAATTTTAAAAAGTTGAAATTACACAAAACACTTTCTCTGATCATAAAGGAATGAAGCTGGAAATCAATAATGGATGGAAAAAGGCAAAATTCATAAATATATGGATTTATAAAATATATGGATAATATATGGATTATTAAACAGCACACTGTTAAGTAATCAGTGGGTCAAATAAGAAATTGCAAGAGAATTCAGTAAATATCTTGAGATGAATGAAATTGAGAACACAACCTATCAAAATCTATGGGACACCACAAAGTCAATGCTGGAGGGAAATTTATAGCCCTCAAAGCTTACATTAAAAAAGAAGAAAAGGCTAAAATTGAAGATCTAGCTGCATACCTGGAGGAGCTAAAAAAGAACTGCAAACTAATCCCAAACCAAGCTGAAGGAAAAAAATTGTAAAAATCAGAGCAGAAATACATGAAATCAAGAACAAAAAGACAATAGAGGGAATCAACAAAACCAACAGTTGTTTCTTTGAGAAGATCAACAAAATCAACAAACACTTAGCTAGACTGACAAAGAAAAAAAGAGAGAAGACACAAATAAATAAAATCAGAAATGAGAGGGGGGACATTACCACTGACCCCACAGAAATATGAAAGATCATAAGAGGATATTATGAACAACTGTATGCCAAAACCTTGACAATGTAGAGGAGATGGACAAATTCCTAGAAACACATGAACCACCTACACTGACCCTAGAAGAAATACAAGACCTCAACAAACCAATCACAAGTGAAGAGATTGAAACAGTCATCAAAAACCTCCCAAAGATGAAAAGCCCGGGACCAGATGGCTTCACAGGTGAATTCTACCAGTCATTCAAAGACGACCTAATACCAATCTTGCTCAATCTCTTCCAAAAAACTGAACAGGAAAGAACGCTGCCAAACTCATTCTATGAAGCCAACATCACCCTAATACCAAAACCAGATAAAGATACTACAAAAAAAAGAAAATTACAGACCGATATCTCTAACAAATATAGATACAAAAATCCTCAACAAAATACTTGCAAACCAAATCTAAAAGCATATTAAAAGAAATATACATCACGAGCAAGTGGGTTTTATCCCAGGTATGCAAGGGTGGTTCAACACAGGAAAATCAATTAGTGTAATAAGCCACATTGATAAATTGAAGAAGAAAAATCACATGATCTTCTCAATTGATGCAGAAAAGGCATTTGACAAAATACAGCACCCTTTATTTGATAAAAACACTCCAAAAGATAAGAATGGAAGGACGCTTTCTCAATATGGTAAAGTGTATATATAAAGAACCTATAGCTAGCATTGTACTCAAGAGTGGAAGACTGAATGCTTTCCTTCTGAGATCAGGAACAAGACAAGGATGCTCACTGTCACCATTATTATTCAATACTGTGCCAGAAGTTCTAGATAGAGCAATTAGGCTAGATAAAGAAATAAAAGGCACCCAAATAGGAAAGGAAGAAGTAAAAGTTTCACTATTCACTGATGACATGATCCTATATTGAGAAAGTCCTGAAAAATCCACAACAAAGCTACTAGAATTAATAGACAAGTTCAGCAAAGTGGTGGGATACAAGACTTTTTTTTTTCATTTAAAAATTTTGTTGACGTATATCACTCATACATAAACATACACAAACAATAAGTGTATAGTAAAAGTTGTGAACTTACAAAACAAACATGCATACAAGGCTCTCATATCTCACCCCACCACCAATACCTTGCATTGTTGTGAAACATTTTTAACAAATGATGAAAGAGCATCCTCAAAATATTACTACTAACCAAAGTATCTTACATTTGGTGTATTTTCCCCCAACTCACTCTATTATTTTTTTTTGTATTTTTTAAACTTTATTTTGTACATTTAATAATTGAAAATATAAACAATTTAAAAAGAAAACACAGTTGAATAAAAGCATCTATTTCTCAATTAAATGTACTGGATACATATAGATTATTTTTTTGAATCATACAATATGTTACACAATATATTTGGTTCATAGTAACACAATCGTGCAGTATTTGTCCTTTTGTATCTGGCTTACTTCACTCAACATAACGTCCTCCAGATTCATCCATGTTGTCATATACTTTACAACTTCATTTCTTCTTACAGCTGCATAATATTCCATTGTGTGAATTCACCACAGTTTGTTTATCCATTCATTGGTTGTTGGACACCTGGGTTGTTTCCAACTTTTGGCAATCGTGAATAATGCCGCTATGAACATCGGTGTGCAGATGTCTCTTTGTGTCACTGCTCTCACACCTTCTGGGAATACAAGATTAATACACAAAAATCAATAGCGTTTCTATTCACAACTGATGTGCAATCTGAGAAGGAAATCAGAAAAAAATGTCATTTATAATAGCGACTAAAACAATTAAATAGTTAGAATGAGCTTAACCAAGGATATAAAGGACCTGTATTCAGAAAACTGCAATGTATTGCTAAAAGAAACCAAAGAAGACTTAAATAAATGGAAAGACATTCTGTGTTCATGGATTAGGAGACTAAATATTGTTGTCAATTCTACCCAAACTATTTACAGATTCAATGCAATCTCAATAAAAATCCCAAAAACCTTCTTTGCAGAAATTTAAAAGCCAATAATCAAATTTATTTGGAAGGGTAAGGGGCCCCATATAGGCAAAATTGTCTTTAAAAAAAAGAATAAATTTGACATGCTCTCACTTCTGACTTCAAAGCATATTACTTAGCTACAGTGGTAAAAACAGTATGGTACTGGCATAAGGACAGATGGATTGACCAATGGAACTGAATAGAGAACTCAGAAATAGACTCTCACATCTACAGATTTTTAACAAGGCTGTTAAGCCCACCCAGCCGGACCAAAATAGTCTATTCAACAAATGGTGCTGGGAGAACTGGGTAGCCATATCCAAAAGAAAGAAAGAGGACCCCTATTTCACACCTTATACAAAAGTTAACTCAAAGTGGATCAAGGACCTACATATAAAAACAACTCCTAGAAGAAAATGTAGGAAAACATCTTCAAAATCTTGTGGTAGACAGTAGTTTCTTAAACCTTTCACCCAAAGCATGAGCAACAAAAGAAAAAATAGTTAAGCGGGACCTCCTCAAAATTCATTCTTTTGCACTGCAAAGGACTTTGTCAAAAGGGTGAAAAGGCAGTCGACTCAATGGGAGAAAATGTTTGGCAATCACACATCTGATAAGGGTTTAATATCCATGATATGTAAAGAGATCATACAACTCAACAATAAAAAGACAGACTATCCAGTTAAAAAATGGGCAAAAGATTTGAAAAGACAATTGTCCAAAGAAGAAATGCAAATGGCGAAGAAACATATGAAAAAATGTCCAACATCACTAGCAATTAGGAAAATGCAAATCAAAACTGCAATGAGATATCATTTTGTACCTACTAGACTGGCTGCTATTAAAAAGTCAGAAAACTGTAAATGTTGGAGAGGATGTGGAGAAATAGGAATGCTTATTCACTGTTGGTGGGAATGTAGAATGGTACATCCACTGTGGAGGACTGTTTGGCAGTTCCTAAGGAAGTTGAATATAGACTTGCCATGGGACTTGGCAATACCATTGCTAGTTATATACCCAGAAGAACTGAGAGCAGAGACACAAATAGACAGCTGCACACCTATGCTCATAGCAGTCTTATTCACGATTGCCAAAAGTTGGAAACAACCCAGGTGTCCATCAACCGATGAATGGAAAAAAAATTGTGGTGTATACACATGATGGAATATTATGCAGAATTAAGAAAAAATGATGTTGTGAAGCATATGACAATGTGGATGAACCTGGAGGACATTATGTTGAGTGAAGCAAGCCAGGCACAAAAGGAGAAATACTGTATGATTGCACTATTATGAACTAAATATATTACGTGAAATATAAATATATTTTGTGAAATATGAATATGGGTAAAATTGCATATATAAGACCATTTTTCTTTGAAGCTGAACAAATGTAGGTTAATACTACAAAATGTTAATATCAGAAAGAAAAAAAAAAACATTGTACTAAGTGAAGGACACCAGACACAGAGTACTACATATTGTATGATTCCATTTGTATAAAATGTAAATATAAGTCAATTTATAAAGATGAAATTAGATTAGTGGTTATGTACGGCTAGGGGAGGAATGCTGGTGGGTGTGGAGTCTTTCTTTTTGGAGTAATGAAATTGTTCTGAAATTTTTGAGATGATGAATGTACAACACTGTGATTGTGCTAAAAGCCATTGATGATACACTTTGGGTAGATCGTGTGGTATGTGAATATATCTCAATAAAATTGCTTAATAAACAAATAAAAAGTGTGCAAGAATAGCCAGAAATAGCAGCTACCTACAGCAGGG
>JAQZBX010109560.1:0-10454 GCA_029593785.1 Cabassous unicinctus
ACTAGATATTAGTATATAAATTTTAAAATTAACTAAATATCCAAAGGTGAAGGGCTAAGTTAATTAACTTTGTTATAACCATACTCTTGATATTTTTTCATGAATAGTGTTATGATTAGGCAGAATTTTAGATCATAAAAGCAATTGGTGTTTACCAATAATAGGGATAAAAATCAGGATTCAAAGTTATTGACATTATGTGTTTTACCAGTGGAGAGTACTCATTCCTCTAGTTCTAGCTCCTCATGAAACCAGACTAATAGGATGGGCAGGAACAATGAGTTTGTTTGATGACATATTTCCCACCATATTAGGGGCAGGTAATATTTTATTTAAAGACTGATTTAAAGACAGGAATTGTCACAAAGATTTTATGGTTTTTCTGTCAAATGAAACAATTTATTCTGGCCTCTTTATTATCAGGTAACCTGCATTACATTGATGAGGCAGGTGAGAATGGAAACAGCATATATTGTTAGCATCTTTCTTGAGAACGATATAATCCAAAATTACCTAATGTCAAGTCCCGCATTCTATATTAAAGTTCATATATTATGGATTGTGCTAATTTTACATATGAAAGACAGGGCCTCACAACAAGATGGTTCACAGGTGAATTCTACTAATCATTCTGGAAAGAAATAATACCAATCTTGTTTAAACAGTTCCAAAAAATAGAAGTGGAGGGAACAGTACTTAACTCATTCTATGATGCCAACATCACCCTAATACCAAAGCCACATAAAGATGTCACAAGAAAACAAAACTACAGACCAATCTCTCTAATGAACTTAGATGCTAAAATCTTCAACAAAATACTTGTTAATCAATTTCAACAACACATCAAATGATTTATATTCCATGGTCAAATGGGTTTCTTCCTTGGTATACAAGGATGGTTCAACATAAGAAATCAATCAAGACAAGGTCTGGATCTCTATTAGAAGGACACTAAGTACTATAAGTAAAAAGAAGAAAGTGACACTGAAATTTAGCAGAGGAATTATCAGGTATTTTAAACTATCTGGGAAGATTAATAGATCATTTGCATTAAAACATAACACCAGACAAAACTTATCCACTTGAGAAGATAATATGATTTCCCAGTTGGAAAAAATGAGTAAAATTTAATTATTTTACTGCATATCTGCCTAGTTCATTCAAATTATTTTTGTATATTTAGCCTCCTTATGAATCTGAAGCATCATTCCCCTTCAACCTTGGCCTATTATACAATAAGAACAAAACTATGTATTTAAAGTATCTTGTATATACAAAAATAAGAATGTTGATAGTTGTCATTATGTGGAGTGGAGTCAAAAACATTTTTACGTCTTATTTCTTTATTTTTCCAAAATCTGTAACGAACATTATTACTTCTGAAAAAAATGATTAAATTTATTTAAGAAAGAGACATGATAACATCTTCCATTAAGTAAAATAAATTTACAGTATTAAATATAGCATAACTCATCGCTTAGAACATAAATCTACAGAGCAATGTCATGTAAAAATGTATTATATTTCCCTAAGAAATCTTGAAAATATCAAAAATATTTTTTTAACAAAACTGGAAGTATTGACATATAATGAATGTTTTTCATCATGCACAAAATCTTAAAACTGAAGTGAAAGGTTCTAAAGTTATGTAATCACACATGGATTTACTGAAAGAGCAACTCTTCAATGGAAAAGGTGATACATTTCTCTGCCACCTCATTTTTTTTTCTGGTCCAGAGATTCTTCATGGCATTCTTCACCTCTGCATTTCTCAGAGTATGGATTAAGGGATTCAACATAGGGGTAAAAACAGTGTAAAACACAGTCACAAATTTATCCATGGGTAAGGTGGAAGGGGGTCTCACATACATAAAAATGCAGGGGACAAAGAATAAGACCACTGCAGTGAGGTGAGAACCACAGGTAGATAAGGTTTGCACCTCCATTCCTGACTAAGTTTCTTCAGGGAGTGCACAATGACCCCATAGGAGATAAGTAAAAGCATGAAGATGACCACACAGATTGCCCAATCATTGGCAACCATGGTGAGACCAATGATGTAGGTGTCAGTGCAGGCAAATTTTAATAACAAGGGCATGGCACAGATAAAGTGGTTGATGACATTAAGACCACAGAAGGGAAGGCCATAAGCCAAGAGAAGCTGAACTACAGCATGCACAAAACCTCCAAACCAAGCCAGCAGGAGCAGTAGAACACATATCCATTGGGTCATGGTTGTCATATAATGCAAAGGTTTGTAGATGGCCACATAGCTGTCATAGGCCATGACCACCAGAAGTAAAATCCCAGCACCACCAAATAAATGCCCTATAAAAAGCTGAGTCATACAAGCTTGGAAGTAAATGGTTTTCTTCTCATAGAGTAAGTCTATAATCATATTTGGGGTAACTATTGTAGAATAAACATCATCTATGAATGATAAGTATCCAAGAAAGAAGTACATGGGGGCATCCAGGGTTGAGCTGACCACCGCAGTCGCAACAATGAGTAGGTTGCCCACCATTGTCACAACGTAGATGAACAAGAACACAACAAATAATATTTTCTGACCCTGGAAGCTCTGAGTTAGTCCCAAGGGGACAAATTCAGTCTCAGTATTCCTTTGTTCCATATATCTTTCTGTGTATACTTATTTCACAAATCAGGGACAAATCTATATAAAAAAATAATTATGACTAGTGACTCTATGAAATTTTAAGATAATTTGTTTATTTATCCAAAAAGTAGTAAATATTATTTATTATGTTCTAGCACTGTGTGAGAATATAAGGATACAAGGCTGATATAAAAAAAATGATCCCTAACAACAGTGATTTTATAGACTATCAGAAATATTCACATGCACACAACACACACAAATTAGTAATTAGAAACATATGTGGGAAAAGGACAGATTATCAAATAAATGGTGTTCCTAAAACTTATTTTCCATCTAGAAGAAAATAAAATTGTACATATAAATCATAACACATGCAAAAAAATAAAAGTGATTTACGATTTACCATAAAAATAAAGCAATGTTTACTTTATATTTTCTGTCAAGTTGAAAAAACGATGCCTTCCTACAATCTAGATGTGGCAGAATCTCTTAAACAATTTAAATTTCAAATAGATGTACTTAATTTCAAGATTTTCAAGGATTTTAGGTAAACATACCATAAAAAAGTCAATAAACAAAAGCACTTTGGAGAAAAGATTTATATTTCAGAGGACAATGTTAGTATCTAAAACAAACAAAGAGTTCTATCTAACAAGTTAGCAAGAAAAAGAAAAACAAAGCAAAAAGGGACAAGGTACATAGATAAGTGATTAAAATAAGAGTTTAACCAAATGGCCAACAAACATGATAGGATGCCAAAACGCATCAATATACAGCAAAATGCAAAAGAAAAAAATATATACATATCACATTTTCAGAACAACAAACTTAAAAAATGGTAATTGCAATGACTGGAATAAATTTAGAGAAACAGGCATTCTTTTACATTGTTAGTAAAAATATAAATATTGTGATTTTTTGGAACGCAATCTAGCATAAAAATAAAAATACATGTACCATTCATCCCCAAAACTACACTCTTTAGAATCTATCCCATAGAAATTAAAGCACCAGTACATAAGGATATATGCACAGCATATATTTGATGCATTATGTATAATGACATTAACAAAAACAACAACAAAAAACTGAATGGTAGTCAATACTGAAATGGTTGACTAGATTAAAACATCTATTAAATGGAATATTACCATTTCAAAGAATGCATTACAGCTATACCTGTATTGTTAGAGAAATTCCCACAAGGTACTGTTGAGTAAGAAAGAAATATGCACAAAACTATGTATAATACAATGTTATTTTTTTAAAAATGCCATAAATGCACCAGCTTATAAATGTTTATAAGCATGAGCAAAATATGTAAGGATAAAGGATATAGTTTTGGTTGTAAACATGGATTACACTTGTGCTGATGATGGGTAAGGGTAGGGAATGAATGTCAAAGGATGAACATGATGAAAGGGACAGTCCAAGAAAAAGATCAAATAAAACACTTCATAACAACAAAAAACTATATTATAAATGTTATCAATATGTGCCAGCATTACTATCTCTTAAAATAACCCTACTAATGATGCCTAGTTACTTTCTTAAGTTTCTACTGACAAATATTTCAATATCTGACCTTATATATTCTGCCCTATCTCCTCTTCACAATAGCTGGATTGTTTGTCTTCCTAGCTATGAACAAGTTCTTTGTTCACTAGATCCCATCCTCTTTATCACTATTAAGAACAAGATCCTGTAATTATCTCCTCCATTTCCTATATCAGCAATTTTTTTCTCTAATCATCATTCTTATGAATTGAAATAACAGCTTCCTTATATAAGTTTAAACTTGTATCTTGAAAGTCACTCATTCAAGTTATATGTATGCTACACAATCCTGTTTATTAATGAAAAATGATGCGTACTTTGATTGATCTCATCATGAAATTTATAAATATCTGCCTATTAAAATATACTCCATATAGTTACACTTAAAATTAGCTTCCTAAGAATGCTGATGTTAGAGAAGGTAAATTCACTCTGTATCTTCATAACATGAAAATATCCAAAAGGGCATTAAAGAAATGATTCAATTCCCAAATATTTTGTCAATTACAAAGGATCCCTAATAATGTTTACTATCAGAATCACTAAAGAGAACTTTTAAATGAGTATAACTTGCCAAATAACACCATCAATGTGCTTTTACAAAATGTAAAGTCTAAATCCATTTCTTATGTATAAATATACTTCGTGGATTACCTGCATAATGAGACCCAATCCAACTTCTGTATTGTGGTGCCTTCTTCTGTGAAATAAAAGATAATAGTTTCATGCAGTGATGACATCTCTGTAGACACAGAGAGCAAGGTATCACATGCACCATCACTAGAACTTGAAATGTTTCCGTGTGACCAACTCTTTCTATGCTTGCAGTAAGCTTTTGTCATCTCTATGATTCAGAAAACAGTTACCTTTTAAATAAAGGAATTTTTGATATGAATATCAAGAATGCTGTTTAACCTAAAGAAGTCTGAATCCTGATTGTAAACAAAGAGACTCAAAATTCCCAGTGCTGGCAGAATTTGTCCCCAAAACAAACAGATGTTAAATCAACATTATCAGGTTAAAAAATTCACAATTGTGCATTATATAAATAAACATTTTGCAGTTTATGTTTGCAAAGTGAAATTGTGAAAGAGCATTTTGATTCTCATTTACTGGCCTGACTTCATACAGCATAATTGAACTTTTGTTTGCCTGAAGGATGGAGAATAACTTCATGTCCATATTTTATAATGCTTTTGACTCCATCATTTCAGTTCCTAAACAGAAATGTAAATATTCATACACATCTGAGGAAACCTATGTACATTTGAACTACAGCACATATTTTTGACTCATTCAATTGGTACATCTCCAAGGGTGATTCTTCTTTAATTAAATTCACTGGGATCTTGATCATAATTCTGCGAGCAGATTCTGTATCTCCAGAGATCCCATAAGAATATTCACCTATGTAGAACATAAATTACAGGTCCATGTAATCTGGGGAGTAAATCATAAAGGCATTGAGATCAACTCATCAAAGGGGAAGAGCCCAATCTGTACAAAATTTAAATATGTAAAAATGCCTTTTTGAAATCATGACCTTCAAAACAGGCAAATGTAATGTGTATGTAAATTGAAACTATACTTTTAAAGATCACCTTTAAACTCATTTTTAAGAATGATGAAAGTTCATAATAGTAAGTCATTGAAAGTTTGAATCAAATGCAGATATAGCAGTATTACCCTTCCAGCAATAAGAAAGTTTCAGACAGGTAAATAAGTAAAACCTGTATTGTAAATTAAAAGGAAATTGAAACATTTAAAGGAATAACTTAAAGATGTCCATGAATCCTAAGTCTTTATCACACTCTAAAGACCTTTCTGAGGGAAGTAATACCAACTGTTACTTTTACATAAAGTTTCAGTGAATCACCTTGGATGGGAGAAAGAAAATTTCCTCACTTGGAAATATACATCAAGGGAAGGAAGACTAGCAGATACTGTAGAGTTCTGGTTGCCTTCTTGCCATTTTTCTTGCATTTTATCTTAGCAATTAACCTTATAGTTTCAAGGAAGGCAAGAGTCCAATAATTACATAATTATATTTCCCAATATCTTTGAAAATTTGGGTGCCCAATAAGATTGAATTTAAGTCATTTCAGGGGACATGTAGGAAGTGGGATGATTCAAGCAGAATTCAAGCTCCCTTTGGCCCTTCTCCTTTATGCTTTCTAGAATTCTGACAAGTTGTCTGGAAATCTAAAGCTACCTTGTGATCATGAGCAGACCACAAGTGTGGAAGCCTTGAGTGAATCATCACTGAGCAGTAGGACCCAGTATCCTCAAATGTTTGGAACCAACTTCAGATAACCTCTGAAGAAAGAAAGAAAAAAGAAAGAAAGAAAAGCTCTGCCTTGTTAAAGTCACATTTAATTCATCTCTTTTTTATTATCAGTCCCAAATAATCTTAATTAGAGTTCAGGATGTATAGGGAATGATGCCGTGGCATGTCCCCATTCTCCATAAGATCTGTTGGTCTTGATAGCAATGAAATTATAGTGTCTGTAGAAATGCTTAGATGGTTTTCTAATTTCTCTGTGTACCACTATAATAAATCCCTATTGCCAAAAGTCACATAAGTGTGTCTCATTTGCAATAAAAAAGCCTTGCTTAAAATTACAAAAAGAAAAATTTTGTTCAATTTTATTAGCAAATGGTGATAAAAGTTATTTAAATTGACAATTTCACATGTTACTTGTTAATATTTTAACAATAAATATTTTAAAAATTAGAGTATATTGTATTTATAAATTTCCCTTTGGGATTTCACTTTAAGACATTATTAGAAAAGGGTGCATTACTAATATTGCAATAAAAGTTCTAATGCAATAATCTCAGCATAAAATATGGTTATAAAAATGAAAGAAAAAAATCATAAGATAGTTCTCAAACAAGAAGGTATATACGGTAGAATAAAGTGCAGGGTAATTGTAATATGAATCTGAAACCCTTTAGTATACCAATAAAATAAAACAGAGGAATGAGAGGTGTGGCAGTTTGGTATTATTTATGAATTCCAAAAATAGATATTGGAATATGTTTGTAAACTTGTCTGCTCCTTTGGGCATATTAGATTGTATTATCTTCAAATGTTTCACTTTTACTTGATTAAGTTTTGATTAAGGCTTTGATTGGACCACATCTGTAGGAGAAAATGACAGGGCAGAGGAGTTAGAGTTTTGATGCTGTTGTTTTGATATTAGAGGCCTGGGAAGTAAAAACACAGAGAAGCAGATATGTGAGGAAGGAGAGAAGACTCCATTGGACACAGCAGAGGCCCCGGGAAGAGAGAAGAGCCATTTGCCTGATAGTCTCCAGCTGGCCTTGTGGAGAGAGCAGATCAGCTGAGCCCAGAGAGAAATGAGCTCTGAGAGAGAGATGAGACTTATTCCAGCCTACAGCTGCTATTGGAAGAAGCTGGGACCAGGGACTTAAGAGAAAGAGGAAAACTGTACCCTTGCAGATGTCAGTAGCCATCTTGCTCCAACACATGTCAATAGACTTTGGTAAGAGAAGTAACTTACACTTTATGGCCTGGTAACTGTAAGTTTTTACCCCAAATAAATACTCTTCATAAAATCCAACAGATTTCTGGTATTTTGCATCAGCACCCCTTTGGCTGACTAATACAAGAGGGGAGAAGATAAAGAAGATATGGGATAATTTTATTTATCTCAAAGTGGTCATGGGACATTGAGCAAAATAGACAATACGTCCAGCCATATAAAAAGTTGCAATACATTTCAAATGACTTAAATCATAGAGAATATATGTCTGATAATAATGGAATTCATCTAGAAATTATAACAAAAATATAACTAAGCATTTTCCAATTATTTTCAAATTAAACAGAATAGTTCAAAATAACCCAGGGATAAAGAAGAAATCACATAGGCATTAGAAAATATTTTTAATGGTAAGGTAATAAAAACAAAAGAATATTAAAATATATTGTATTAGCTAAAGGAATTCCTAGGCAAAAGTTTATAGCTTTACATGCAATTATTAGATAACAAGAAAAATGAAAAGACATGAATTATAATTTGATCTCAAGAAACTGGAAAAGAAAGAGCAGAATAAACTCAGAGAATTTTGCAGAATGGAAATAGTAAATATAATCAGAAATGATTGATATAGAAATTTATTGAAAAATAGAGCAAATTTATAAAGTAAGACCCTATTTACAATGGGTTCACACTCACAGGAATGGATTAAGTTTAAGAACATGTTTTTCTGTGGTACCTACATATCTTCAAACCACCCTAGTCCACTCTCCATACCCCCAAAAAACATGTTCTTTGCACATACAAAATACATTCATTCCATCACAATATACCAAATGCCTTAAGTAAATTCAGAATCAATGCTAAATACAAAATCTCATCAAAATCAGTTATGAGTTTGATCTATCCTGAGATACAATTCCCCTCTGCCTGGTGACCTATCAAATCTAGAAAACAAGTTATCTGCTTCCAATACACAATGGAAAGACAGCCATAAGGTAAACATTCCCATTTCATTAGGGAGAAATTGAGAGGAAATTGGGGGTCATGGGTTCCAAACAATTACAAAACAAACAGGGCAAATTCTATTATATTTCAAGGTCTGAGATTCATCTATGGATGAATATTTTGTCCTCCTGATGAAGCAGCAACTCCATCCCTTCCAAGTGCTTACTCAGTGACTCTGCTGACCCTGAACACTGGGATGAAGAGTCCAACCTCTACAAATATCAGGATGAGAGACAGGTTCTCAGAAAACTCAGACAAAGTCCTCACTCTTTCTCAGCATTAAGGAAGCAGCATTTTCCCTAAACAATGAGGCAGAAGGCCTGTCCCGTCCAAGCACCTGGGCAGATGACCTGCACTTTCCAAGCACATGGGTGGACCCAACTTTTCCAAACAGATATATGGGCCTGCTCTCTTGAACTGAAGATATCTCTTGACCTCATTTTCATGGTTCTGCCCTGGAAGTCATTCTTCCTTCAATTTGTCCCTTTTCTGTCACTTTCAGTTCAGGCTGGCAATTTTTCTTCTCATATAAATTTTATAAAACCTTGTCTACTTTGCTTGAAGTTCTTAGGTATCCAAACCATCACACAGAAATACTTTCCACAAATTTTTCCTGCTTAACTACATTTCTGTACATGACTTCCACTGAAACAGCTGACTTATCCCATGTTCAGTTAAATTCACACATGGAGCCCTATTCTCTGGGGGCTCAGTTTCCAGAAGCTCAGGGAGGTCTCTGATAGAGCTGTTTCTGGCACTAGTCTCAGCACACACTATCTAGAGAGGCTCCAAATAGAATTTTCCAAACTATCAATTTATGCTTAAGAACTCAGTTTTCAGCTTATCACTTTCCTCTCACATTTTACAATAAACTGCAAAAAGAAACTAGGCTGTATCTTCCACAGTTAGCTTGGAAATCCCCTCAGCTGAATTTCCAAGTTCATCACTTTAAAGTTCTTCCCTCCCACCTTTAGCATTCATATTTCTATCAACAATCTCTTCAAAGCAATCTAAGCCTTTTCTTATCTTCTAGGCTCTACTCATTACCAAATCAATTCCAAAGCTATTTCCACATTTGTAGGTATTTGCAATATCAGCACCCCACTTCTCTGGTACTAAAATCTGGTTTGGTTTCCTTGGCTTCTCAAGAAAATACCGTGCAATGGGTTCATTTAAACAATGGTAATTCATTAGGTCATGGTTTTGAGGCTAGGAGATGTCCATATCAAGGCATCACCAAAGCCAAAGCTTTCTTTCCAAAGAACTGGTATTCTGGGCCTGGCTGTCACTGATCCTTGTTCTTTGGATTTTCTGTCACATAACAATGCACATGGCAGCCTCTTCTGGCCTCTCTCATCATTTCCAAGTTCCACTGACTTTCAGCCTCTTGCTTCCCATGGCTTGATCTCTCTCTGTCTGAATTTCATTCTGCTCAAAAAATTACTCCAATAACAGAGCAAAACCCTACCCTGATTGATTTGGGCCACATCTAACTGAAGAAACCTTATCAATAGTCTTACTTAAAATGAGTTCACACCAACAGGAATGGATTAAGTTTAAGGACATGTTTTTTATTTTTTGGGCTTATATACCTCCAAATCACCATACTACCTTAACCAAATAATCAAAGTTAACATGCCAAGTACCTGGACTAATCAACAATATGTGTCTCCTGATATGATACTCTGTGTTGAGTCATTTGTAGACACCAGAAAATTATTTTCTTAAATTGGTCCAGCCATGTGCGTGTGAACACATTGTGA
>JAQZBX010109561.1:0-10452 GCA_029593785.1 Cabassous unicinctus
AACACATACACCTTCAGCCCCTCCAGGAACACTGAGCCCCTCTGAGGAAAGCCCTGCAATCCCACTAGCAAGGAGACTCCAGTTGTTACAACCCACGTTACAGATGCCCCTCTGTGAAACATAGGGTTCAGCCCAGATTGGCAAAAATGAGACCATCCAACCCGGGAAGCCTGTATTATACTACCAGCCCTTCACAACTACAGACCTCTTAAACTGGAAGCACCACACTCCCTCCTACTTGGAAAAGCCCCGGGCCCTTATTGATCTTATGGAACCCATTTTCCAAACCCATCATCCAACTTTGGAAGCCAACTCCTCCTGACTTTGTTTAATATGGAGGAGAGATGATGAATTCTGATGAAAGCCCAAAAGCGGTGGCAGGAGCAGGCCCCTACTGGTGTCTTAAACCCAGAAGTTTGGGCACAAGAAATGGCACCAGAAGCCCAACCAAAGTGGGACTTCAACACTGAACAGGGACTGGCTGCACTTCAGCAAAACTGGGAAGTGCTCCTCTGAGGGGTCCAAGAGGGGGCAAAATGAACCACAAACATGACAAAGACAACTTTAGTTACTCAAAATCCCAAAAAGTCTCCAGGAGATTTCTATGAACAGCTTTGCAAGCCTTCAGAATCTACACTCCTTTTGACCCAGAAGCTCCAGAAAACCAGAGGATGGTGAATGCTGCCTTTGTTGCACAGGCAGCAATGGACATTAAAAGAAAGCTCCAAAAATTAGAAGGGTTCATGGGCATGAACATGTCTCAACTACTGGAAGTTGCCAACAAAGCACTTGTCAATCAAGATGACACCACTGAACAAGGAGCCAAGAAGCAAATAAAACATCAAGCCTCACTACTAGCAGCAGCCTTCAGAAATCCTGACCCACCAGACAAGAAGGACTGCCTCAAAAAGGGGGGACAAGTACCAGAAGGGTGCCACTGGCCAGAGACCAATGTGCTTACTGCAAAGAGAGTGGACACTGGAAAAATGAGTGCCCTCAAAAGACTCAGACACATAGAGGGAACATCCCTAAAGGGAAATGCTGACCTGAGCCCCAAGAACATCTGCTCAGGCTGGCAGGACAACCCTGAATAGGGGTGACCGGGCTCACTGGAACTTGGCTCCCATGAGTCCATGGTCAAACTACCAGTTGGTGCCCAGTCAATGACTTTCATGGTGGACACTGGTGCTGAGCATTCTGTGGTCACAACCCCCATCACCCCCTTTAGTGGGAAAACCACTAATATCATAGGAGCGACTGGGGACCAGCCAAGCCAACAGCCTTTTTGCCAGTCAAGAACTTGCCAGCTTGGTGGCCACAAAGTAACTCATGAATTTCTGTACCTGCCTGAATGCCCAGTTCCCCTGCTTGGTAGGGACGTCTTAACCAAACTGGGAGCCAAGATTACCTTCAAACCTGAAGGGCCAGCAAGCTTAAACCTCGGGACCAGCATCACTCTCCGCATCACCACACCCCAAAGTGAAGAATGGTGACTTCAAGTGGAAGAAAGTTCAGGTCAGAATCCGGAAAAACTGCTGGAACTTTTCCCCCAGGTTTGGTCAGGAAAAAACCCCTGGGAATGGCACAGAACCATGCACCCATCATCGTTGATCTGAATCCTGGAGTGATCCCGGTCTGGCAGAGGCAGTATCCAATCCCCCATGAAGCACAATTGGGCATAACCAAACATATAGATTGCCTGAAAAGAGAGGGGATCCTAATTGAATGCCAGTCACCTTGGAACACCCCATTATTGCCAATAAAAAAGTCAGATGGGACTGGATATGGACCAGTGCAGGATTTATGAGCCATTAATAGCACCATTCTCATCTTACATCAGGTTGTTCCCAACCCATACACTTTGTTAGGACAGATGCCACCTGAAGCCACTTGGTTCACTTGCCTGGACCTGAATGATGCCTTCTTCTGCCTGTGGCTGGCCCCTCAGAGCCAGCCTCTGTTTTCCTTTGAATGGGAAGATCCCAAAACCCGGCAGAAAACTCAGCTAACCTGGACCTGGATCCTGGAGGACTTCAAAAACTCCCCTATCCTTTTCAGGGAAGGCTTGGCAGCAGATTTGGCCACCTACTCCTGGGAAGACTGCAGGGTGCTCTCTTACAATATATAGATGACCACCTACTTGCCAGTGAAACAGAAGAGGACTGCTGGAGAGGGACCCAAACTCTCCTACAACTTCTAACACAGACTGGGTAGCAAGTGTCTTGGAGAAAGGCCCAGATCTGTAAACAGCAAGTCAAGTGCCAGGGTTCAGCATCACACAAGGGCACTGGATGCTTGGACACAAACAAAAGAAAGTGATCTGCACCTTCCCTACCCCACCACAAAAAGAAAGCTTTGCGAGTTCCTTGGGGCTGCAGGGTTCTGCTGCATCTGGATTCCTGGGTTTGCAGGCATGGCCAAGCCCTTTATGAAGTTTTGGCAGGTCAGGAAAAAGAGCCTCTTGCCTGGAGAGAAGCTCAACAGGGGTCCTTTCAAAACATCAAAAGACAACTTGGCTGAGACCCTGCCTTGGGGCTCCCAGATATAACTCAAAATTTTAACCTGTTCCTGCATGAAAAGAACAAAGCAGGGTTGGGGGTTCTCACACAAACAGTCCGCCCCTGGCCAAGACCTATTATTTACCTCTTCAAGCAGCTGAACTCTGTGGCTGCAGGATGGCTGCCCTGACTGAAAACCTTGGCAACAACCATAACCCTTTTCAAAGAAGCCAACAAATTAGCTCTTGGACTGGCAATTCATGTTATGGTGCCACACGGTCACTGCCCTAATGAACTCACACAGGCACCAGTGGATATTGAATTCCCAGCTCACACATTTATAAAGAAAGAGGTCTCCTAACCACAGGGGGAAAGGAAATCAAAAACAAAGAAGAAATTCTCCAACTGTTAGAAGCAATCTGGAAACCAGACAAAGTTGCCATCATCCACTGCCAGGGACATCAGAAAGGAATGGATATGATCCCTCAAGGAAAGAGGTTAGCTGACAAAGCAGCTTGGCAAGTGGCTGAAGGAACCCACAGAATATGAGTCCCAGAATTAACACCACAGCTGTCCCTCTTAGGACAAGAGACTGATCAACTAAGCTATACCCAGGAAGAACAGGAGTAGGCTGAAAGTGAAGGGGGAAGCCAAACTCCTGAAGGAACTTGGCTGCTCCCAGATGACCAGATTTTTGTACCAAAAGGAGCTGCTCATGCCCTCATCCAGTGATACCACCATCACCCACCTAGGAAAAACTGCACTAGAAGTCTTGCTCAGGAGATACTACTACATAGCCCAGCTAACTTCTCTCTGTGCCACCATCAGCAGCCAGTGCCAAGTTTGTGCCAAAAACAACCCCTTGCAAGGCTCCTGTACTCTGACAGGCATCCAGCACATGGGAATGGCCCCCTTTGAATATATCACAGTAGACTTAATAGAAGTGAAACCAAGTCAAGAGCACAAATATCTGCTGGTGATGATATGCACCTTTTCAGATTGGGTCAAAGCTTTCCCCACTCACACCGAGAAGGCAAGAGAAGTGACTAAGCCTTTACTTAGAGAAATCATTCCATGACACGGGTTGCCACTGTCAATTGGAAGTGACAATGGCCTGGACTTTGTGGCTGCCATAGACCAAGAGCTAGCAAAAATGGTAGGAATCAAGTGGAAACTCCATACTACTTACAGGCCCCAGAGCTCAGGGAAAGTTAAACACATGAATTGAACCCTCAAAGCCACCTTAGCCAAATTCTGCCAGGAAACTGGTCTCCCCTGGGTAGACTTACTTCCCTTGACCCTTCTCTGAGTTAACTTAAGTGCACCCCAGGACCCACTGGCTAGTCACCCTTTGAAATTCTATTTGGGTGGCCACCCCCAATTATGCAGGCCTTCAAAGGAAATCTCAAACTTCTCAGGGAGGCTAGCCAAGATTCCATTCTCCAGCAGCTAGGGAAACTCTAGCCAAAATACTTAAAACTGTCTTGTCCCAGAATCTCATCCCCCTGGGACACCCAGTGCACCCCCACTGGCCAGGGGACCTAGTCTGGGTCAAAGACTGGAAAAAAGAATCCCTTCAGCCTACCTGGACAGGTCCACATACTGTGATCCTTGTAAATCCTACTGCTCTTAAAGTTGCAGGCATCATCCCTTGGATCCATCATTCCAGGGTCAAGAAGGCACATATCAATAAAGATCAGGACAGATGGACAGCCCAACCTGTATCTGGCCAACCCTTGAGATTGCGAGTCACTTGGGATCCTTGAGCACTGACCTTGTCAAACACCTGCTGAATGGACCCCTGCTCCTGGTGGATTCTGTACTTATATGGCCTGCCTGCCTTGTTATTTGGAGTTGGACTTGCTGCTGTGGACCCTGCAGACTGGACTATTGTGAATAGAGCCTTAATTGCAATTGCTTACTGGTGTATAATAGGATGCTTCTGTGCCATAACTGGCTTGTCCTTTACTTCCTTGCCCCCTCCCTAAGAGCCGATACCCATCCCCAAAATCTATGGCAGCTGCAAGTTAGTCAAAGCTGGGGCAAACAATCCATGCTGAATGCTTCAGTCCTGTTCTTGGCAGGTGCAACTTCAGCCTCTGTAATATTTGATGCTTGCAGGGCAATCCAAGATAATGCTCCTTACACCTTGCTAGTTGCCCCATACCCCCATGCCCCCATAACTGCCCCCAGGAGAGGGTGTAGGGTTCACAGCTATGGGAGTTATGACAAATACCTCTGCTGAGACCCCCCAAAAAGATGGAGGAGTCTGCCAGTTTTGGAGCTTGTTGGTAGGTGCCACTGCTCCTTAGAAAGGGGTCCCACTGACTTCTCTGTATCTCCCACAGAAAATCCCCAGCCTGGCAGGGTGTGGCATAGAAACCTGTGACTCCATAAAATTCACCTTATTAAACATAACCACCAGATCAGAAAATACCTTTTTAAAGACCCAGGCTGGACTGAAACTAAGAATCGGAATATACAACCCATTGGGGCCAGACCCAGGAGACCTCATACTGGTCCAAATGATCCCAGTAACCCAAACCCCAGAGAAAACCCTGATGAAAAATATCAGTAAAGCTGCCCAGACACTAAAAGCCAAAGTTAAAACAGCCCCCCACAACATTCTTTTGAACCAGGTTCAAAATTTCCACCAACTCCTAAATGAATCTCGACCCAACATAGCTGCCTCCTCCTGGCTATGCACTTCCTCCAGTCTAACCACCTTCCCTTTACCTGTCCCATGGAATGTAACCCCCCTAACCCATGACAGCTCTGCAGCAGGAACCAGGCCCCTCCCTCTTGGAAGGGCCAACTGTGACACCACCTGCCCACTCAATGAGGCTGACTGATGCACTGCAAACTCCCTCATCTGGGTCTGTGGCACCAATGCCCACCAGTGCCTACCCCAGGATGGCCAGGGCATCTGCTACCTGGCTTGGCCAGTACCTTCATTTTTGGTGTATGGAGATGAATTGCCTGGAAAGCTCTCACGAGCCAAATGAGCAATACAGCCAATCCTGATACTCTTAGGAATAGGAGTAGTTAGGAGTGCAACAGTAGCAGGGGCTTCTCTCATAGTTGGTCGGAGGGCTAACAAACACTAGCATGGGAGACATCAAATGACCTCGAAGAAATATCGGGGGCTTTTAACGGGTTGCAAGACCAGATAGACTCGTTGGTGGAAGTGGTTTTGCAAAACAGATGAGGATTGGACTTCCTCACTGCAAGTTCAGGGGGGATCTGTCAGGCCCTGGGGGAAGAATGCTGTTTCTATGCAAACTCCTCAGGATAGGGACAAAGTAGTCCTGCCAAAAGAATGAGCCAAAGACTGTTTAAACCGTGTATACCAGGCATCTGCCAACAGAAATTACTTCCAGTAGCTCCTCTCCTGGATTTTGCCATTCATGCCAGTAATAGCCTCAGTATTTTTCCTCTTAACTTTAGGGCCATGCATTCTATGGTACCTAACACAATACATCACTTCCTGCTTAAACACCTTAAAACACCAAGTAATGCCTCGTGATAAATATCAGCCCTTGGGGACTATAGAAGAATCCTCATGACAGCAAGTGATTCCCCATAAAGAATTATAAAGGCATCAAAATGGGGGAATGGGGAGGGAAGTGCTGGGACCCCAACCCTGCCCTCAACAGAAACCCACAGTTTTAAGAAAATAAACTCCCCTCAGTCCCTGGTCCCTCTCTCCCCTCCTTCCTCCCCTTTTCTCCATGGAATCCACTTAAGGAAGATAAGCACCCTAGGCTGCCCCTTTGAATTGAAATTTACAACTCTATACAGATAATGACTCTTTCCTCCCTAATGGCCTTTTGCTTTTAGAAAGATAAGCTAACCTTGCTTCTCTGCCTTTGTAACCCTACCTGCCAACTTGCTCAGAAGTTTGCCTGCTTAGTGTACTTATATAAACTTATGAAAATTGGAAAACAGGGCTCAGATTTTTGGAGATTTGACTATCCTCTGAGCCCACGTGAAATAAAACTTTGTTCCTCCACCTCTCTGAGTGCCGTTTGGGCTTTCTCTTTGTGTAAGTCTCATTTCTGCTCAACATAACTAATGTGAACAAAAAACTTAAAACTGACCATACCGTGGATGGGAAAAACAAAAATGAAAGCCAGAAAAGAAATTCTGTGTTTAAGGTTTCAAATATTACTCAGACCAGAGGCAGAGTAGCTCCAGTTGCTCAAGCAAGTACATCAAAAGCTCAGTTAAGTATTAAAAAAAGTGCTTCAGAGTAAGAACGTGGGTCATGCAAAAGCTCAGAAGTACTAAAACTTGCCAATGAAATGGCACAAAAGAAGCAAACCAGACCTCTACTTCCAAAAATGTACATTCAGAAATCCATTTCACAGATCGATATCAGAATCCTAGCTCAGGTTCCCTTCCACCCCAGGTTCATTTAAAACCCAACGGTACAGGAATGAATAAAATGACTCTTCTCTGAAGATAAGATTTGTGAAAATGTAGATTGGCAAATTGGCACCCAGGCTCCAGCTCAGCAGGTGAGGCCCCTTCAGAAAACCAGAGTCCCTCTAAAGGCCTGGAAGAGGCCAACAGTAAGGTTCAGAATGCAAATGAAGTGCAAGTGCCTGGGGAGCATGATGAGCCACATTGGGCACAAAGAGCAGCAAAAGCAGTATCTTTGTTTACATGATCTTAAATCAAAAGAAATCTGACTATTCCAGTGCATCAGTTTGTAGCATTGATAGCACAGATGATTTGAAATCTTCCAACTCTGAATGTAGTTCTCCTGAAAGCTTTGATGTTACTCCAGGAAGCATGCATGCACCTTCCAGCTTCACTACTTTCTCCTCTTCAAAGGAAGAGAAAAAGGTCAGGAATTCCTTGAAAATGAAAGTCCATTCCAAAAACATCTCTAAATGCATCACACCAGATGGCAGGACTATATATGTAGGGGACATTGAGTTCACATTTATGGCTTCCCTTGGTGGACAGCCCTTATTCTTATCATAACTGTGAGCCAGAAAGATAATGGACTTTTAGCCCAACAGGATGCCTGTATTTCATGGTTTGGGTCTCCAATATTTTTCCTTGCTCTTTCACAACTCTCCCCCTTTTTAGAAAACTTCCAGTAATGCTTTAATAAGAAGAGCTATGTATCACAAGGCTATCATAGAGCCAGATAAGGCTGCCAAGTGGCTGACCCCTGAAGTGTGGGTTCTGCTCATGCCATTTGAAATGTGAACATGGACAATAAGGTAGGCAAGAAAAATTGGAAGGTGCCAAAGATTTTCTAATCTGATTAGCAATAACTTCTGCAAATTACCTGTTCAAATTGGAGACAGAAAATGCATTCAGTTGGCTGTTTTATTTGTTGGTTTTCCTTGAGTTGGTTTTTAACTTACCTTATAGCCATTTTTTGATGGAGAAACTTGTTGAACATGCAATGAAATTTTGTCTTAAGGAAGAGAAATGTTAGCAGTATTGTTCAGTTGTGAAATCAAACAACCCAAAGGCATAGGATCAATAGCCTCAATCAAAAGTGAAATTTTTTTTATTGGATGCAGGGACTTTTAATAGTCATTTTGCATGTAGTATTCTATGCATGTGTGTGTACACATATGTAAACACATGTAACATACATATATGTAATATAAAATATAGATTGTTACTAAGTGACACAAGTTGCAGACTTGGGATTGTAGTAAGTGTTAGTGAGCTGGGAGAATAGTATGAATTTTTAAAGACTTCTTGTTTTGCTTTTTAATTAATGAACACTTATCCCTTCTATGAGCATAATGGAATAAGAGTTTGATACACAAGTGTTGAACAAATTGAGATGCTGGCTATTCAATTGTAGACTGGGGAAATAGCCCAGTATTTGGGATTAAGGATGTTAAGGCTGGATATAAGTTTAAATCATCACTTTCTATCTTCCAATGGGTATTTAACAAAACTTTCAAGTTTCTTGTTTGGAAGATTACTTAGGTATGTTTTATAGATATGTAAATAGCTGATTGCTAAATATGGTCAGATTTCTCCTGACTGTCTGCTCTAAATTCTTAAGACATGTCCTAATAAATTACACTTTGTGAATTAATTGTCATATTGGTAGTTCTTGCATTTTGGATTTACCTAATTTGAAATATTTTTTAAAAATTTCCATTTAAGTTATCTGTGCAACATTTTGTCAGATTTCTCCTGACTGGCTGATCTAAATTGTTAGAACATTTCCTAGTAAATTCACATCTCCCCAAAGAAGATATACCAATAGCCAGAAATCACATGACAAGATACTCATCATCATTAGCCATCAGGAAAATACAAATAAAAAACCAAAGTGAGATACCACCTAATACCCATTAGAATGGCTGCTATTAAAAATGGAAAATAACAAGTGTTGTAGAGGATGTGGAGAAATAGGAACACTCCATTGTGTGTGGCAATGTAAAATTATGCAGCTGTTATGGAAGACAGTTATTGTTTCCTCAGAACCTTAAGTATAGAATTACCATATGACAACATATTTTGGTTTGCTAAAGGCTACTGGGAGGAATATACCAGAACTGGGTTGAATTTTATTGTGGGGATTTATTAAGTTAAAATTTTACAGTTCCAAGGCTGTGAAAATGTCCAAATCAAAGCTTGATCAGCCAATGCTTTTCTCCCTGCGGACCTGCTGCAGGTGTTCCTGGATTCTTCTCCCATGACAGTGCACAATGGCAGCATCTGCCAGTCTTGCTCTCTGCCTTCTCCTCCAGGCATCATTTCTTTCAGCTTCTGACTGCTCCATCTGTGCCTTTTCTGTCTCCTTGGCATTGATTTCAGCTTCTGGAGTCTTTCTCTGTCTTTGCAGTTTTTTTCTGTATCAGTGGCTTTTTATTCCTTCATATATAAAGGACTCAGTAAGAGGATTCAGATATGCCCTGGGTCACACAATGTAATCAAAGGTCCCTCATGAAGTAATTTAATTAAAAGATCCCACCTACACTTGATTTACACACAGAAAATTGATTAACTCTAAGGACATGATTTTATAGGGTCCAAGAAAGATTAAAACCACTCCACCCCATAATCTGATTATTAGGAATAACCCAAAAGTATTGAATTGCACTTTGATATTCATAGCAGCATTACTCAAAATTGCCAAAAGATGGAAAGCACCCAAGTGTCCATGAACTGGTGAATGCACAATGAAATGTGGTTATATACATACAATGGAATATTATTCAGTCATAAAAAGAATGCAGCTTTGATACATGCAATGTGGAAATTTGAAGATTTATGTACCTAAGAAAAAGAACTTCTTAAATCCAATCCACCACCGGCGGGCCGTAGTGTCCACCCACGTGTGCAGAGTCCCCCGCCATGCATTAGGACCAGGGCCCGGTGCAGAGAGCTCTCCATTCTGAAAAATGGGGCATGCCAGAAAGGGGGCCACGCTTCAACTATCATGCACCACACATTCGTGGGGAAACTGGTGCTTAAACCACTCATAGATGACCTGCTTCTGGGTCGGGGTTTTGTATGTAGCAGAGCAGCTCGCTCACTGCTATGTGTTGAAAGTCAGCCCTCAACACAAGGTTTTGAAAAACAAGAGGAACAAAAATAAAGCAAAGAACTTTATTTTTGAAAATTTTAAAGAAAAACAGAAGACAATCCCCATTGTTTACACCAACCCACTTCATGATATTTTCTTTAAGCAGTCTACAAAACTAAACAGATTTTTGTACCATGTTAGTGGATTGCAGCTATTGTAAACACCAAAAATTTGGGAAAGGCTTTTGAACTGAGAAATGGTTAGAGGCTCATAGAACTGTGCAGCACTTGATCAAAAAGGCCTGGATCAATTTGACAGACTGTTCCTAGAAATATGGATACTAAACGTACTTTCATTGAAGTCTTAGATGGAAATTTTGAAAGTGTTATTAGAAACTGGAGGAAAGGTGATCCTTGATTAAAATGACAAAAAAAA